>JAJJMC010030282.1:3446646-3485587 GCA_023531435.1 Papaver californicum
CAAGTTCGAGAATCGAACCTTTATTTACCACTTCTAAAATTACATCAGTTACCAAAATCCATATAATTAAATTTGATAAACTATTTTAATGAATATTTTACTAAAATTATGAGATTTTGATAAGCTACTTGCGCTATTTTTACGATCATCAATATCGCGCCACGTTTTCATGGAGACTTTTAAATCAAACATATATTCCAACATAAACAAATAATTTTCAGAAGAAAAATAAAAAACTTAAAAAGTTTTAAAAAGATAGGTATTTAGCTTAGAAATACATATTTTGTTGAGAAAAATAGAATTTGGAGCATTATTAAAATTTTAGGGACACAAGCAGGGAAAAAAACAAGAGGAAATTCTTGTTGCCAATAACAGCACTGCATCTAGTTGTCTTTTTTTAGATTGAAGAGAGCAATATATTAAGAGTAAAAGAATGTACAATAAATGCTACCAGAGGTACGTAGGATACAAGAAAAGCTAAGTTAAGTTACAACTTACAATGGAGTCCCAATTAAAAAGAGAATTCGTGAAATTAAGATGACCTCTATGAACATCAGCAGATAGCCAAGACATTATAAGAGATTTTGCTTCAATGCCCAAATCAATGTTTGTCTTGAATTCATATATTCCTTTGAAGGTTCGATTGTTTCTCTCACACCACAAAATCCAAGCAACGACAGGTGGAAATAAATTCCAGACTTCTTTTCTTGACGAGTGATGATGACCAAAGTTCCAATATTTGGCTAAGGAATACAATGAACTAGGAACGACCAACTCCACTTTGAAGAAGTCAGTAAGGACCATACCTTATAGGAGCCTTTGCAATACAATAAAAGATAATCTGCAGTCTCAGTTGCATTGCCACAAAGAATAAAAGAGTCATAAAGATTAATACCTTTTAGCAACAACATGCCAATTGTGTTCAATTTGCCATGAACAACACACCAAAAGAAGAAAGCAACCTTTGGAAGTAAGGTATGATTCCAAATAAAATTATGCGGAAAATCATCTACACCATCATTTTCAGTAAGTTTCGCGTAAAGTGTTGTGACTGAGAAAACGCCATTAATGTTGATGGACCGCCTTCTTGTATCTGGGTTATTATCAAGTGTTGGTAGATTAAAACCAATTAGAATAAGAAAGAGAGCAAACTGATTTGTTTCGGTATACATATGTCGTCTTTTGAAGTCAAAAATCCAATTGCCCGTGTCTAAAATATGGTTAGCAACAGAAGCCAACAGAAAGAGCATCATCACCAGACTACTTATTGTGCCAAAACGAAATTCTTGTACCAAAGTGTACAATAAAGGTATAATTAACATTAATCAACTTCCTAGAGTCAGAAATAACCTTCCAGCAAGAAATTACACTAAAAGAAGTAACTCTACCTGGGATCCAATAAGAAGCCGAAGAACCATATTTTTTAGAAATGAGTTTGTATTAGAAATGATTTTTTTCAACACCAAACCTCCAATACCACACTTTGCCAACAATGCAATATTCATTAATCTAAGATTTTAAACTCCAAGTCCACCCCTATACTTTGGTGCACACACCATTTTCGAATTAACTAGATGTGAGCATTTAACTCCCTGTTTAAACTCCCATAAAATTTTCGCATCTTCTTTTCTAACTGATTAGTAATAGAGATGGGAGCTCTGAAAAATGAAAATTAATACATGGGTAGACAAGAAAGAACATGTTTAAGCAAAGTGAGTTTACCTCCTTTAGAAAAAGAACATTGATACCAATGAGATAACCTGTTCTTAAATTTCGCCAATATTGGACCCTATATGGCTTTTGCATTCGCCTTGGCATGCACCTGAAGGCATACCAAGATATGAAAAGAATGGTGTTAGTAGCACAACCAATTTCAGTAGCCCAAGATGACAAGTCGGGGCAACAACCAATAACAATGAGTCTAGTTTTAGAAGTGTTAATCTTCAACCTTACGACGAATTCAAAACATTTCAAACAAGAAAACAGGTTAAGTAGTTCCTCTTTTCTATTATCAAGAAAGAAAATGGTATTATCAGCATAATGTAGATAATTAACTACAATACCATCCTGCACGTTTGAAAAGCCACTAAAAAAAACCCCAAATTAGCCGCTCTATCTAAGTATCTTGATAAACCCTCTATAGAAATATTGAAGAGTAAGGGAGAGATGAGATCTCCTTGTCTAACTCCTCTAGTGCTTTTGAAATACACAAAAGAAGAATCGTGAATAAGAACTGAGAAAGAGATAGTAGAGTAACAAAATCTAACCCACTTACACAATTTAGTACTGAAACCCATTTTCTGCAAAACCATCTCAACATAACTCCAACTGACCCTATCAAAGGATTTTCTAGATCAACTTTGCAAATAATACCAGGTTTACTGAGTTCAGCCTTGAGTCCACCAGTTCATTAGCAATCAAAGTACCATTTATAATTTGTCTGCCCTCCACATATGCACACTGAACTGGGGCGATCAATTTGTCCATGACTAATCTTTAACTTATTGACCACCACCTTAGATATAATTTTATAAACACTAGTGAGCAAGTAAATAGGCCTATAATTCGAAAGATGTGACGTATTTAAGTTTTTATCTTGATTATTTTTAAAGATAATATTTTTTTTAAATACAGGAAGATAAATCCAATGACTGATTTTAAAAATGTCGTCATGGTCCACAAGGAAAATTAGTTCTTAACATGACACATTTGATTGGATGGAGCACAACAACAAAAAAAACATTCAAATATAAGTGTCTGCGTACTCCAGATTCCAAACATCTGATATTGAGAGAGAGCATTAAATAAAATTTATAGGGTAATTTAGACAATAATATCTTCACTAATATAAAAATTTATTGTTGCCCGACTCTAGAGTCCAAACAGACGAGATTGAAAGAGAGCATCAAGGGGGTAGTCTAACTAGGATTGTTGGAAATTTTGAAAAACTTGAACTTTGAAAGAATTTGAGAGATTCTTTGTAAGTTCATAAACTTTGAGAAACTCTCAATAATTTTAATAAGAGATTTGTAGAGATTAATCTCTTTGATTTGTAGATATTTTTCACATACTATTGTAGAGACAAAAAAAAAATACAAATCAAATAATTAAAAAAAACTTGATCACAAAAAAAGGGTTAAAATTCATTAAATTTTATATTTTTTATTAATTAATATGATAATAAATTTTTTTAATGGAAAATTCAACGGGGTTAAATTTTTGTGTGTTTTAAGACGATACAAAAATATGTCATTTTCAATTCCTTGTTATGCCATTTTCTTTAATAATTTTACATATTTTTCATTTACACATTCTTTAAAGAAATAAACAATTCTTAAATAGAGAAGGCTTTCCAAAGACTATTTCAACAAAGTTTCTCAAAGTCTCTTAAAAATCAAAATCCATGTTTTTAAAGTTTACATCCAATAACAGGAAATTTCATTGAATTTCAGAAACTCTCTATCAAATAACAGAGATTTTTATAAATTTGAAAAAAGTATAAATCCACTAACAAGAGATTTCATATCTCTCCAGAAATTTCTTGAAATCCTAATTGACTATCTCTCTGTTATTGTTTTCAGAGATTTGGGGAGACTTTTTTAGGAAAATAGGCATGGTAGAAATCTCTCCCCAAGAGGTGATATTTTAGAAGACTTGGAAATTTGGGGAATATTTATTTTCGAGAGTAGTCAATTGTGATTTATAAAGACTTATAGATAATCTCAAATATGTTGATAGTCAATTGAGATTATGGAAGAATCTCTCAAACTCTCTTGTTATTGGATAGAGACTTTTTTCAAGTCTTTTAAATTCTTCCAAACTATCTTGTTATTGGATTAAGATTTGTTAAAGTCACTCAAAAACTCTTGTTATTAGATATAGACTTCAAAATCATTGATTTGTTACTTATTGGGATTTTGGGAGACTTTTTTGATGAAAATAGGCATTAGCAAAATC
Source organism: Papaver californicum (assembly GCA_023531435.1). Classification (NCBI taxonomy): domain Eukaryota; kingdom Viridiplantae; phylum Streptophyta; class Magnoliopsida; order Ranunculales; family Papaveraceae; genus Papaver; species Papaver californicum. Next base: position 3,450,604 of record JAJJMC010030282.1, read on the forward strand.
TCTCCCTTATAGGTGATATTTTGAGAGACTTGAAAATTTGGGTAAAACATATATAATCCAAAGGTCCTCATTCCTCATCCTCATCGGATGATCAAAATCCATCCACGACTATTCCTTCTTCTTTCTTGTTCTTCATTCCTCTACCTTTCTTTATACCACGGCTAACCTCTAGAAGAAGAAACAAAAAGAACTGAGAATAGGCAGATGGATAGTTTGTTCAAATCTCCTTAAAACCCTAATTTTAAAGACCTCACCTTCAACCCATCAACGAATTCATCAACAACCATTACTTTCAGAAATTGGAAGAAAAAAAAATAATTTTTTATCAGTAGTTAGATTTCTATCTGTTAATCCTTGTCCAAGTAGTGATGTATATGACCAAGATTTTCTTAGTGGGGATTCTGATTTTAAGTCGAGGTATGGTTTGGAATCAAAGGAACAACAACAAGAAGAAAATAATGATGAGGAAGAAAGAGGAAAAATTCAAGTAAAAGCATATTTTCTTTCTACCAGGTGTGTGTATCTTTGTTTTCTTAGATTTCTGTTTTTTTTAATAGTTTTGTGATACGGGTTTCGTTAGTAATGGTGTTTTACACTCTGGGTTTCTTTTAATTTGAAATTTTTGTTTGAATTGTAATATGTTTTAGGTTTAGGGCATTTGGTTTGGGTTTCCATAGATTTTGGGTGCTGTCATATTGTTGGGGTTGAATAAAGAAAGGGTTTAGGCTAAATTATGCTTAAAAGTTAATGCAGAAGTAATAAAATTTGGATCTTGTTCATCCTTCTTTGAGTTTGAGGTTCTGAAGGTCTTAGCATTTAGATAGATTCTACCTTCAATTATTTGATTGAGAGAAAGTAAAAATAAGTTTTGATTCTAATACAACATCAAAAGTATTTCCTACTTACCAGCAAAGAAGAGTTTAAAAGATGAGGCTTGGTATATGTTAACCCATTGTTTTCATTTCCTTTTCACATGGTTTAACAGTTCCAGCAAGAACAAAGATTTGAATAGGTTCTCGGTTCTTGGTGTACCTCTTCATGCTGCTCAAGCTTCTGGGTGCCAGCTGAGGGGGAAAAGTTGTTATGTGGAGGTTACCCTTGGATGCATGGAACCGAAGCTGAAAAGGCCGATGAGAAGCAATCTTCAAGAGATGATTTTCGAGCTCCTGAAGGAACATCTATTTATCCTGCTGAGGATGTGTTGGTACCTGTTGTGCGTACGGTGTATGCTAGAACACTTATTTAATTCTAGTAGCATCAGCAGCATTAGTAGCCCATCTAGTGATAGTGATGGTAAAATGACCTCTGCAGTTGGTGACCTTGAAGCAGATGCCGACTCTCTGACTTGTAGGCAGTCTGGTTTCTCTTCTGTTGATCAGTTTGAGAATGACTACAAACAGGTAAACCGACTTTGTAGTTTTCTTGTTAATACGTTGATTGGCACTTGCAGTAGATTATGAGTCTTATTTACAACTTCTTAACAAGTCATTGTCAAGAAATTTATTTTTATTTTTAAGGCCACTGAACTACTCCTTGTTTTTGAGGGTGTTGTTTTTCTTCTTACAGCAAACAATAGTTGTCTACTTGATGGGTTCTAGTCGTACATGTATAGGCATTTCTACAAATTTAAGCTAGTTTCGAAATGATGCTTTAACAAGTAGGAACGGACTCACCATTCCGCAAGGTAATTATACATAATTTATTTGTAGCAGTCTCTTTGAATTTGGTTATTATGCATATAATGATTAAGTTAATCATAAAAAATTAGATAAATTTTATTTTGTGGACTGTGGATTTCCAAACCGACGCCAGTTCTTAGCTCCATATTGTGGTGTTTGTTATCATCTCCAAGAATACTCAGGTTCCGGGGGCCAACCAGTAAAAGCTGATGAATTGTTCAATCTTCGACATGCATCTATAAGGAATGTAGTTGAGAGAATATTTGGTGTATTCAAATCACGCTTCTTAATAATTAAGAGTACACCCTCGTTTCCATACAAAACACAAGCGGAAATAGTTTTGGCATGTGCAGGACTACATAACTTTTTGCGCAAAGAATGTCGTTCCGATGAATTTCCAGTTGATGAAAGTGAAAAGGAACCAGATTTTTCCACTGAACAAATAGATCCTGTAGACAATCTTTCCCAAAATCAAACTCAGAGACAACAACGAGAAGATGTTAATCAGTGGCGAGATAGCATAGCAAATAAAATGTGGGATGAGTAGAATAAAGAGAATGAAAACTTATGCACAAGACAACAATGAGCTTTTAATTTTGACAAATGACACAAATTTTACTAGGTGTTCATGATACTTGTGTTAATTGTGTAACTAGCATAATAAAAAAGATGGTAGATGTTTTGAATTTATGATTAGATATTTTACATCTTTTTATCTCTACAAATCACAAAGACTCTCTAGAAATCCATTAGATTTGTATCTACAAGTCGCATAGACTCTCTACAATTCTCTTTTAAAATCACTAGAAATTTCTATATTTTTAGAGAGTCTTCAGGAGTCACTAAAAATAAAAATCTATGAAAGTCTATATAAATCTCATTTGACTACTCCCTGTAAATCCACTAACAAGAGATTTCATATCTCTCCATAAATTTCCAGAAATCCTAATTGACTATCTCCCTGTTATTGTTTTCAGAGATTTGGGGAGACTTTTTTAGGAAAATAGGCATGGTAGGAATCTCTCCTCAAGAGGTGATATTTTAGAAGACTTGGAAATTTGGGGAATATTTTTTTTTGAGATTAAGACCAATTTTTTTCTCTTTTTTTTTTGTTTGAGTTGATGACCAAGGGACCGACCATCTTTCCCAAAATCAAACGAGACAACAACGAGAAGATGCTAACCAGTAACGAGATAGCATAGCAAATAAAATATGGGATGAGTGGAATAAAAAGAATGAAAACTTAAGCATAGCACAACAATGAGATTTATTCTATGGGGATTTTGATCTTGTATGCTCCAAAAGACCCCCAAAAAAAAATAAATAACTATTTTGTATTACCCCCGTTTTAGATCGATAATTGGTGAAACCTCCTTTCCGTCATAACTGTCGTTACCACCCAGTTAATTGTGCAGGTGGAATACACATGTGTATAAATTAAAACAATTTCTCCTGATCTGACATAAATACCCTTGGACCTTAAACATGTGGTACATTAAACGGCTCTTAAATAATTATTTATTTATTATACATGCGTGTATTGTGCGTGCACAGTTAACTGGATGGTAACGACAGTTTGGACGGAAAGGGGGTTTCACCAATTATTGATTTAAAAAAAGGGTAATGCAAAATAGTTATTTATTTGGGGGAACACAAAATCCCCATTTATTTTGACAATGAACACATATTTTACTAGGTATTCATGGTACTTTTATCAACATTATACCGTGCATAATAAAAAAAATCGATATATGTATCGAATTTTTAATTGATTTTATTAGGGCTGTCAATGGGTACCCATTACCCGGAACCAAAACCGGACCGGTGGTTTTGGGTCCTAAAATTGGACTCGTTAACAACTTAGGACCCGACGGATATTACCCGTTTGGATCCATTAATATTTTGGGTCCAAACGGATAATACCCGTCGGGTATCGGGTACCCGGTTATTTATTCTTTAATTTATCATTTTAGTAAAATTTTATTCTTTTGCTAGTTTTGGCTTTGAGTTTCTTTTCATTTTTTTCTTATATTTAATATTTATTTAAAACATTAATAACGAAATAAAAATAATTTTTTTATAAAAATATTTTGGATTTAAGTTAAAAATAGAAAGATATTAAGTTTTTAAGATTTTTTTTCATAGTTTTCTTAATACCCAACGGCTTTCTAGAACCGACGGTATCCGGATTTTTTAACGGGTCCGGTTCTGGGTCTATAAATTTAGGAACCGAACCCGACTTTTATAAGTAGAGTCCGGGTCCGGGTCCAGTGGTACCTGGGAGGACCCGGATCCATTGACAGTCCTAGATTTTATACATTTTTTTGTCTCTACAAATCATAGAGACTCTTTACAAATTTCATTTTTTTATCTCTAAAAGTCACAAAAACTCTTTAAAATACTCTCAGAGAATCACTAGAAATCTCTAAATTTTTAGAGAATCGTCGGAAGTCATTCAAATAAAAAATCTATAAAAATCTCATTTGACTACCTCCTATAAATCAATGACTTTTAATTCTCCTTCAAATAACAAGAGTGTTGGAGTGACTCTTATGAAAACCCTAATCCAATAACATGAAGTTTTAGAAAATTTAAATAATTTAAAAAAAGTCTCTAACTAATAACGAAAGACATTTGGAGACTCTGCAAAAAAAATTATGGACTAACAATAGATTTGGAAACTCTCCGAAAAATCATTTGAAATCTTGTTTGACTGTCCATGTAAGTTCCCAAATTGAGTAGCAGACCACGTTGAAAGTTGAAAATTGGACCACCATGGTGGTTACTGGTTAGCCTTACCCCACCACAACTGTACAGAGCATTTTGGAAGGGTATTTTCGACAGTTAAACAAAGTGCCTGGGCCCGCGAAGGGGGATCTGGCAAGAGAAGACTCTACTCTACGGAGAGGGAAGAATCTGATTTGTGATTTCCTTTGGGAATTTTAACAACAACAAAAAAAAAAAAACCTAATTTCTGAGTTCTTCAAAAGCTTAATTTTCTTTAAACTAGATCACTTGAAGAAGCTACATTGTAAATCTAGGTAAGGAATCTTGTTCTCGTCTTCTGATTTATTTCTTTGCTAAAATCTTTCCTTGTATATTGATCTGATCCCTAATTTGATTTTCTAACTTTTTTCAATTTGACTGATCTGAAATAATCTTTTCTTAGTTTTGATTGTATGAAATTAGTTAATGATTTTGTTATCAGGATGATTTAGACTGGTAGAAAAACTCATTAATGCATGTATAAGAGTGAAATTTTCATTTTCCCCCAATTCTAGCTTGTACGTGTAGGAGAGGAAACAATACAATTGACTTATAGAAAATGTATAAGATTTAATGGAATTACTTTGAATATGCTAGGAAAGGATGAATACTGGGAACAACAGGTTTATGGAAAATCGAAAAGCTTTACTTGTTTGATTATAAGCCTTATTGTCAGAAATAATAATTGTGAGAACTGTCGAGGTTAGTGGATCAGAATGTGATAGACTTAGATGAATTGGTGGAGTTTATTTGGTTTTGATCTCATATAACCTTCTTTAACTGGAATGAGTTTATTAGATGTTTGTGTATGCTAGGGTGAATGATATATGGATCCTGTTGTACTTGGAAACAAAATCAATGGTTGCAGAAACGTCATGAAATTGTTCGGGGTTTGGATTTTTTTGAAGGGTTTTTTTTCTTCCAGAATTGTTGACACCTGCTTATCCATGTCCAGGTTTTTTAATTTCTGCCCAGATAATATTGTCATGCAAACCTTTTGAGAGTTAAGGTGGGGGAGGAAACGTGTTAGAACAACAGCCAAGTTAAAATGTTCTCACTGTTTTATGGACTCTGGAAGTATGTGTTCAGTAAGACGGAATTTCATATTCTTATTCTTGGAATCGACAAGGCTGGAAAAACTGTAAGATGTTTTTTATAACTAAATTATATTTTTTCTACTATGGTATTTTTCGTTTCCATTTTCTTTGATCATGTATATTTTTCTTGAGAATTGTGAATTGTATTAGGCTTATGGGTTTTAGTACTACTAATATTAAACCTTAGTAAAACAGTGAGTGGGTGGATACTTCTATTGCTAGATGAATGCTTAATAACAAAGATATCCATGGATTGACATGTTTTAAGTTTTAGTGACTCTAGTCTCTCACCAGAGCTAGTTCAGAATTTACTCTTTTACTGGTTGTGTGTGATGGACAAGCACAATAGTGTCACAAATAGCTTACTCTTGTCGCATGAAGATCATGTTGAAAATCTAGTTAGGATGCTGGGGAGCATGACTATTTGGAAGAATGTGCTTCCCAAGCAACCATCCCTTTTTTACCTCAATACCACTAAGTGTATCAGAGAGTGGGATTGTGGGCCTTTGTCTGCAAACTCATCCAAGCATATAATTCTAAGTTAGTGTTCAAATATATCGGATGCTATCGGTGGTTAACCAAGTGGGATTTCTCTAATGTGGAACTTTGAATTTCTATAGAGACTTTAGCTTTTATTACGCGTTGGTTCTTGCTATAGCGTTTCTCTTCCATGTAAAAAATATGAGCAAACTTAGAAGTTTGACAGACATTTCAAATTGAAGTACTAGAGTTGTTGTTTGCCAGGCAATGACTGTATTTAAGGGTGTGTTAGATATTCATGTAGGTGATGAATGCAACACGGTTTACGGTTTATTGATAAGTGTTGTATATACGTCAATGTCAATTCGGAAAGCTATCTTTACTATGATTTTTATTTGTTTGCAGACTTTACTAGAGAAGTTGAAGTCGTTGTATTCAAACGTGGAAGGCCTCCCCCCTGATCGAATTGTTCCTACAGTTGGTCTCAACATTGGCCGGGTTGAAGCATCTAATACAAAGCTTGTTTTTTGGGACCTGGGAGGTCAGGTATGTCAGAGGCCCGCTACACCTAGTTTCATGCTCTCTTTGTTTTCCAAGCATTTTAATTAAAGACTTGGTAATATCCGTCACCTAACACGAGTGATGGATGACATGGTGTCTCGTCTATCCACTCACATATAGGTTTTTCGAGTTTAGGTGTAGAAACTTGTTTAATTGGACGATGAATTATAAGACTGGAGAAGGGAAGAGTTAGAGTGGGTTAGTTCTGTCTCAAGTCTACTAGAGTTCATGTATGTTTCATAGTTGGTAGAATGAGCATTTGTATCTTTTTTAGTTCTCTTTTATCCAGGGTAGGATTCCTTAGTAGATCCAGCCACATTATAACATTAACAGGTGCAAGTTGGAAGTTGGACCTGCTTTCGAGACTCTATAATGTCTACAAGGGTGTGCTAGACATGGATAAAGACTAGAGTTGTCCCCTTTTTCCATACTTGGATATATGTGGTCTTCAAGTTCTGAGTTCGGAAGTCTGTCTTGCTACTTGCTAGACTCAAGCTGAAATTGCTGATTTTTTTAGCAGAATTTGCTGATCAAACATTTTGTTTTAGCAGAATCTCTGAATCATAATATCTACAAGGCTATCTAGTGAAATTGTTTTCCCATTTGGGGGCTTCACAAATCTCATGTTGGTATATAAACTTTCTGTTGACAGAGTGGTCTGCGAACAATTTGGGAGAAGTATTTTGAAGAGGCACATGCTGTAATATATGTAATTGATGCTGCTTTGCCGTCACGCTTTGAAGATTCAAAATCTGCATTGGGTTAGTGATGTTCCATATTAATGTTATTTTGGTTTTATTGGACTAGATCACGTCCAGCATTTTAAAAATCCATTCTCTTGATTTCACTTACCAGAAAAAGTACTTCGGCATGAGGATTTACAAGGGGCCCCTCTTCTGATAGTAGGGAACAAACAGGTTGGTTTCTTCTTCATTTTTTCTGTTACGTAGTTATTGTACAATTTGTTGACCAGAGTGAAATTGTGATTGTCTGAATCCAAAATTAAGAACCTACTATTTGATAGTTGGACGTGAATGACATTCTGCTAAGAAGCTATCCTTTTCTATTTTTGAATCTTTAACTCTATCGTCTCCTGTTTGTTGTCTCTCCTTTTCTTAGTTTTCTATATAGGATATAGATGTAAGACCCATATTGATGTATTTCTTGATTCCAGGATCTTGCAGGGGCTGTCAGTGTTGATGAACTCTCCAGGTATTTAGATCTGAAAGAGTTGGATGAGAGACAGCACATGTTTGAAGCTGTTTGCGCACACGATGGGTAAGCCTAGAACTTGGAAACTGTAGCTAGTAGCATGTATGATCATTATGCAGCCTGATTTCACTAAAACATGAGTCTGATGCTCAATTCAAGCTCTTCCATCTGTTACCCCAGAGCATTCCTAGTAACTTCTGTATATCTTTCCATCTTTCTCGCAAGTCCAATGGCGAGCACCTCACTTTAGGGTTTACATAAGGGTCTTCGTACCAGAAAATAAACTTAGTACTGTCTATAAGTCAAAATTTCAGTTACTGGGCATCAAGCAAAACTTATTGGCGAGTTTTGAATTTGCAGGACGGGAGTTAAAGAGGGGATAGACTGGCTAGTTGAAGTGATGCAGAGAAGTAGGAGAACCGAAAGATTGAGAATCCGTGCAGGTGTGTCAGGTCCTTAGCTTAGGAGAAGGTCTTGGTACAAAAAGATGGGCGGAGGTCTTACATTTTGGCCTTTGCATCAATCTCTGAGAATGAGAAAGCCATTTCTGCCGCCAATATTACTTGTATTTGTTGTTAAAAGAGGTGGAAAAGTGGCCGAAACGTTGACTTAATATTAGATTTTTCACATTTTACAGCTTGGGAAATAAACAATTTTGAGTGAAATCGATCTCTCAAGTGGTATCAACTATGTTTTATTGAAAATTCCCAGCTCAGAATTGTCTAAAAAAATTGGTAAGAGTGGGTACAAAAGGATCACACTATTCCTGACCTAAGATTTTACCAGATCTGCCCAATTAGCTATTGGATTTGGGAGAAAAAAAAATCAAAAACAAAAAAGCACGGTCGGTTGCTCAAAAGCAACAAGCATGCAAGTTTATATTTGCCAGATTTGAAATTTGAATCCACTTTGGCAAGAAAGAAGACAAAATTATGGATGGGCCATTGAGCAAATCATGACAATGATGTCAAGATATTTAAACTGGAAAACAAGATAAGAATTGAGAATCCTCCAACACCTTCCACTGGCTTCATAATCACAGCATTCTCATAACAGGGTTAGTTGATGGCAGATCAAAATAAAAGTAGTTTTTCATACATGTCAGCCATGGCAACAAAGGTATGCAATCAGATTAGCTCAGTCTTCTCTCCACCATCAAATTCAGCCACCTCCAATAGCAGATCATCAGCCCTTTCAATTGCCGTGGAGGAGATCAAAGCAGCTGTTGCAGATCGTAATGGTCGAGTGTTTGTTTATGGGGTAGGCCGAGAAGGTCTAATGCTGAAAGCACTCTGTATGCGCCTCAGCCATCTCGGTATATCAGCTCACTGCGTGGGCGAAATGACTACACCACCGATCTCTTCCTCCGACCTTCTCATCACTTCCGCAGGTCCTGGTGGGTTCTCTACAGTTTATGCCATTTGTGGTGTTGCTAAATAAAACGGTTCACATGTACTTCTGTTTACCGCTCAGCCTGATTCTGGATCAGCTACTCAATATGCAACCGCAATTGGGTTTATTTCGGCGAAAACCATGGCTAACGATGATGTAGCGAACAATGGAGACAAAAAGGAAGAGTTGAGCCTAGGAGCAGTATCATCAACAAGAAGAGATTTGCTTCCTATGGGTAGTGTATATGAGGGAGCTATGTTTGTGTTGTTTGAAAAATGGTAGTATATGAGTTGGGGAGTATTTTAGGTCAGACCCCAGATGCCATTAGATCACGCCATACAAATCTTGAGTAAATTCATGTTCATATTTTATTTCTTCGAATGATGATCACAACAAATTTGTTTCCTCTTCTCTTCTCTTTTGGTGAATCAAAATACATTTTCAATGAAGAGTCTGTTTAACTGTTTTGGCAAAATTGGCTACCACATGTTTACATAGAAGTTAGAACAAAGCTAAACCAAGTAACCAACATGTTACATAACAAACACAGATATTAGCAAACTACATTTCAACTTATGATTTGCCATCAGAACTGAGTTGCAAGCATCTTGGCCTAGACGGTCATCTTCAGAGGGCTGCACATGGTAACGCTAGATCTAAACTCTGCACCATCCAAGCAAGGCAAGAATCCATAGTAGGCAAATGAAAGAATCCACTATTTCTCATCAACAGTATTGCTAAAAGAAAATCATCTCTATTTCATACTTCAATTACTTCAACATCTTTAAAGTAAGACAAAGGGATTTCTGCAACAGAAATCAATTTCGATACAGAATTGAACTTTCCTTGTCTATACTTATCTCTAATTGCTGACAAAGAACCACATCTCTTACTCAACTGCACTTGTTGAAGAGCTAGCACACAATCCTTTAGATCACCAGCACTATAACCCGAACAACTTTGAAGAGTTGCACTCCAAGGATGTGCACTTGGCTGAATCGTAAACCTCGAAAGAAATACCACTGATGCAGCAATCATCGACGGCAAGAACTTAATACATTCATAATCCAATAAACTCAACTCTGCAAGATAACAACCCAAATTCTCCAACACCATTTTCGACTTAGCATTATTTTGAGCAACCATTGCAAATCTACTCAAAAATGTCTTAGTAGTTGGATTACCCATTTCAAACTTAAGAGAATTAAGGATATCTGATTCCATCTTAATAATATCTTCTTTACTGTAGGTATGATCAGTTATATAACAAAAATCAGCTAGATCTGGTGGACTAATCTCTTCGTATTTCGATGCAATAAACATACAAGTAACGCCAAGCAATTGCAGTTTATGACGATGAATGGATTTGGATGAGAGATATCTATCAACATATGAAACAGCTAAGTAAAGGGTTTCAGATACAACCTTATATTCTTCAGCTACCTCAACTAACCAATCCACCAATATCCCTCTCATAGTCATTGTTACATCTATTTGGACTTTCTCAATGTAATCTGGTTTTGGCCTTCTTTTCTTCTCAGTCTACAATAAAATCAAAAACCCGGATCAGAAATCATATAAATACAGCTTTCTACTGGTGTCTCGCGTGGATCCCCGATGTTGATCCACTAGGGTATTAACAAAATTTCTGTACAGAAATCCCTAATTAAGATCCCCAAATTACAAATCAAAATTCCCAAATCATAAAAATAAATAAATTATAAAATCAAGACCCCCAAATCTTGAAATCAAATGAGGCAAAATAAGAAACCCAGATCTAAAATCAAGAAAATGAAATCAATAAAAACCAGATATTAATCAAGATCCCCAATATTATTATTACCTCCATGGAATGAAGATACTGACAGATATCGGATACATAAGGAACACACATCTGAGGATCATCGATTTCAGGTTTCCTTCCCATAATCTTCTTCCTTCTATTGATAACTCTAGGAACAATAGGTTTCTTAAACTCTTCTTCGTCAAAATCTGAATCTGAATCTTCTCCTCCTCCACTACCAAACTCAAAACATTTCAGATTTGTAATATCACCTAATACAACTCTTTTCTTAGTTACAGATGGTCTAATATTCTGAACTGCAGCTCTTTTCTTCCCTGCTCTAGTAACCATCACAGAGTTACTTTGATCTTCGAAAGTCATCTCTCTTAAGGTTAAGAAACAGAAAAGGGTTTCTAGAGAGAAAGAGAGCAAGAAAAAGGAGGATTGAGGAGAAGAAGATGAAGATTAGAGAGAGATGGGCAAGAGAGGATTGAGAAATGCTGTGATATGAGACCCTATTTAGAGACACTGAAAGAGTTCGAAATTTCAGATTTTGTAATTTCAATTTTCGCCACATTTTTTCGTAAAACAAAATATTTGTTAATTTTTGGGGTGTTGAATTGTTTTAAATTTCCCTCTCAGAATTCAGATTTGTGCGGCATTTTGGGCGGGACCTACTAACTCAAAATATTGTGGGGTCCATTTGTTTTCGTTTCTAATTCTATATGTCTTTTGTTTGAAGTTTTGCTTTCCCGCGTTTTGGGCCCCACAATTTTTTTGGGCGAGAATCTTAGGTGAGAAATTTTGAAATGAAAATTTTGGTGGTGAAATTTTGGAATGAAACATTTAAGATTTGAATTCCTTTTTTTTTAATGTGATTGGTACTGTGTGATAAGTATATGGAGGGAATAAGATACTATTCCAATAAAAATCAGACTGGAGGGTGTAATTTTTGAGTAATGACTTGAGCAGTGCTTAGGATCCTTGAGAACAAATTCTATTTGGATTTTTTAATATTTTGGCGCCTAATTCTTTCTCTCAATTTTGACGTATAGCAGGGAAGGTAATCAATATCGGATTTCGATAAATATTAATTGAGACCGAAATATTAGTATAATTCTATATTTCGGTAAATATCGGTGAATATTGATATTTCGGATAAATATCGAAATCGATATTATCGACGGTATCTCTGCCATCTCGGCCGAGATTGATTACATAGAGAGCAGCCAATATTATTTTTAAAAGGAAAACATTATGTACATGATGGTGTCGCAATGGACTCGGGTTAGGTAATTTATTTTCATTTTTATTTTTACTTTTATTTTTTAAAGCATGAAATGTATCAGTAGAAATTGGAGAGACTATACGTGGGTAAGTAATACCCGTGGAGTCGTTTAATACAATTTGATAAAGGAAACTTGGGATTGTTTGGTCCCAAAATTGTGTTGACAGATTTTCGATTTGACTAGCATCCGCTGCGTAAGTGTCTAGGTCATCTGTTGTCTGGTTTCCTTCCTTGTAATTATGTTGGATAGTTTTAGATGGTTGATAAAGTGTAATTGGTTGTTGTAAAATAAAAACGATATCCATTACCGAGAAAAATCTCTGAAATATTTTTTGTGACCAGATCTAACGGTTGATAATGAAAATTCAGGGTCCATAGATATATGATTTTTGTGTTAAATTAATATCACGTGTCCAAAAAGAGTTCATGGGATTTTCTATCGGGTTTATTTGTGTAGGTGTAATAATAATTCTTAAACTATACAAACACTAAATGGCATTGGTGTCCATAGTGGCGGAACTCTTTCTTCCTTCCTTCCTTCCTTTTTTTTTTTTTTTTTCTTCTTCCATCGACTCCTTCTTTTTCTCCTCCCCACCACCACCACCACCAACAACAGTAGCTCTGTCACCACCAAATCAACGACAATATTCAGATCTGCCACCAACAACACCTTTGTCTCCTTCCCACCAACACCACCAATATCTCTTTCTCTTTATCCCCACCACCACCAAAAGCACCTCCAGATCCTTTTTCTATCATATACAACCACCACCACCAACTCTTTCTGATGTATCATCACCAGAAAAAGATGATGCGTCACTATCGTCGAAATCATCACCAAAAATCGATGATACATCATCATCGTCGAAATCGATGTTGTATTGGTGAAATAACAGATTTATGATGAAACCAAATTTGGTTTCATCAAAGAAACCAATAAGTAAAAAACACCAATAGAGTTGGTTCCAACCAAAAGTAAAAAGGATGAAACCAAAATTGGTTCAATCAAAGAAACCAATAAGTAAAAAACACCAAAAGAGTTGGTTCCAAACATAAATAAAAATGATGAAACCAAAATTGGTTCCATCAAAGAAACCAATAAGTAAAAAACACCAAAAGAGTTGGTTCCAACCATCAGTAAAAATGATGAAACCAAAATTGGTTCCATCAAATAAACCAATAAATAAAAAACACCAACAGAGTTGGTCCCAACCATAAGTAAAAATGGACCAACCATAAGTAAAAATGATGAAACCAAAATTGGTTTCATAAAAGAAACCATAAATAAACCACCAACAGAGTTTTAAATTGAACCGTGTATAATCAAGTGTAAACATATGAAACCAAATTTTGGTTTCATCAAAAAAAAAACGTAAGTAAATCACCAACAGAGTTTTAAAATTGAACCATGAATAATCAAGTGAAAACAGATGGATAATCAAGGAAAAACAGATGAAACCTCATTATGCTACAAACATATGAAAAAAAAATTGTATCACTAATAATTAACAAAAAACGGCGAAACCAAAATTATTGAACAAAAAATCATTGATGCAAAATTAGTTGTTTCGATTATTACCCTTTTGGAGTATTTTTCACTGTTTGCTTAAGTTTTTCATCTTTCTTTTCTTTTGTTTATCTTGTTTCTTTACTATTTTGTAATTTTGTTTCAACTTCTTTGATTTATGTCAGAAAATTGGTTTCAAAATTAATGGATTAGGTCAAAAATTGGTTTCAAAAGAGAATCAAAATATTTGATGTTTCAGGAGAAGAAGACATAATCGAAAATATGAGGATAATTTACGCAGATCTGAGGTTTTTGTGATTATTTAGATAGTTTAATTTAGACGGTTTAAGTTGAACGAAGAATAGAGAATTACGCAGATGAAGATTTAGAAGTCGGTTGAATTAAATGAAGGGTAGTTTAGAGAATTTGAATTATTTGAAGGTTTTTGTGTTACTTTTCTTTTGATGGATTTTTTATGAATGGACAGTGATATCTTTGGGGTTATAATCCACGACTTGTTAAAAAAATACAATAAAAACTAATTGGATAACGATGTTAATGGTTCTGTTAGCACGTGATTCACTTAAAAATCACATGCCTAATATTTATCTATTTGTTATTTATCAAAATTGAAGAACCTCATTATCACTACCAAAATCACCGCCTCCGTCTTACATCTTCATCATCGCCACCACTCCTCCACCAGAAACTCATTATCACTGCCAAAGTCATTTCAATAGAATATTATCGCTAAGTGTAAACAAAACCTTCATGATTTTATAATCTAGTAGTTTTTATCAAACATTTGGCTTGCAGTAATGATCAAATGACTCTAATTCCACATTAAGATGATTTCAAAACTTACAATCTCTTAACATAATCTATGAACTCAATGAGAACATCTCTAGATCCCAAACGTGGGTCCCCTTTATCATCTTCAATCCCATGGATATCTGCACAAGTCCTAAAACCTTCATCTCCAAAACCAAACCCACCTCCATCAGAATTTCCTATTTCTATTGAAAAACAAGAATCACATAGAAGAACAAAGACCAAATTCATTTCTCATGATTTTGCCGTCACCATAATCAGGAAAGAAAAAGACCCACAAATAGCTTTAGAAATTTTCAACAAAACATCAAAACAAAGAGGATTCAATGCATCATACACAATACTTACTCTACATTTAATTTACAAGCTTGGTGCAGATTTAGCTCCACAATCTTCCAACACGATAAAAATAGCATCAAAATCAACTCAAAACATCCATAAACACCCAATTGTACGATCAATTTTAGAACATCCTCATTTTCATACCAAAATCACCAAATTTTTAAATTATCCATAAACCCTAATTTGAAACTCTGTTCTTTTCAGATTTGTTCTGAGAAAGGGAAACATAATTAAAGAATACGTTAATCTGAGAAATTTTGGGTTTATACAACAACCCAAACATGTGTAGGTCAAACTAGTGTTTTTAGTAGATTAATCCTGATGCACAGATATTGAAACTAGAATCTAAAACTAACCCAAATATTTTGTGAAGAAGTAGAAGAGAAATATTTTTTTAAAAAAATAACAGAACGCAGAAAAAATGTGGTTTGATCAAAGGGCCATGAAGATGATTTTGGTATATGCAAGATGGAAGAGAAGAATGATGTTTTTAATGGATGACTAAATTTTGTTTCTGCTGATATTTTTAAGTTCGAGAGTCAATAAAAAAAAAAGAAACACATTTTGTAATCTTAGCTACTAGTTTTTAAGATGAGTAGAGATCTAATATGAACCATCCATGTGTACGATGTGTTTAGGATTTAGTTAGTCATTGTTACTGAAGTAAAAAATATATAATTGACTAAAAGTTTAAATTAGTAGAGTCAACGCGAAGTACATATACCAACCCCTAAGTTGGACAAAAGTTAGATCAAAAATTAGACAAAATATAAGTGTCAAACGTCAATTAACCCTAATTTTAATTCAATTTTATTTCTCTTAAAATTTAATTTCAATTTTTTTTTACATCTCATTGAATCATACAACACAACGGTTCTGCAACAGTTATTTTCTAACTGCTACTTTAAAAACAAATTCATATAAATTGGTTTTCTCTCTACGAAGCAACACGCGCCAAAATCATAACAATTATCCTTCGTATCTCCTCTAAAAACCTCTTTGCATCTCCTCTTAAGGTTTTTGAGAATATCTTTATAAATATGGCCTTGTATTTTGTAGAAAAAGATATATCAATCACTAGAGCTTGGGTGAATGACGTAATTCAACCTGATGTCCTACACCACTTAGTTCCAGATTTTAACTTTAGGGAGCATGTGTATAACAATTATATTCAAAAACTTGTGAATGTTCATTAAATAACAAAGCCGGTTATGCAAAATAGGATTGTTGTCATTAAAAAGGTATTAAAACTCTACGTAGCTATCCAAAAATAATTTCATAGAACCAGAGCCCCTTTAATGACAGTTGAAACCATTATAAGTGCTTTTAATTTTCTCATACCTTCTATTTAATCACTAAGCTAGTTCATGTTTGTTTCGTGCAAAAGGAACTTGCAATAAGTTATTACTTTCGGAATTGCCAGTAAAACATTCAAATTATATGAATGCTACTTAATCATTAAGGACGACTTTTCGGATCTTAACCCTGAACTTAGACGAAGATTTAAACAACTTCTGGTCTAGATTTTGCGGGTACATATTTTGTAAACCCGCACGAGACTATATTCGTCCACTAGGGTCACATGGGGGTTAAAAAGCTTATTGCACATGCTAAGTGTAACTGTGATTCCTACGAAAGCGTCATTTTAGTGTATTGCGGAGAATTAGCTCCTTTGTTAGAGAGCGCCTATCCACAAGTAGCGGCTATACTTAGAATTAAGAATTTAGTATTTGCTTAGACTTTAACAGTATTCCAAAATATGTATTATCTCTTAATTAATTTTTGAAAAGTACATAAAGAAAGGACGTTACATTCAAATATTCATTCATCCGGATTGTTGTGTGTTAGATTTTTCTTTCAAAAGTTCATACCATTCATCATACTTAAATTTTTTGCCTCTATAATATTTGAAGCTAGCTATAGTTTTCTGAAAAAATAAAGTAAAAATAAGTTAGCTATGTCAGCTTCAAATATAGTTGAAAGACTAATAATACTCACTCGTTCTTTATACAACATCACAGGATTTCGTATGTTAACTTCGTCCTAAATCGCAGTAAATATTTTGACCTCACTGCTATATGCAATTGAATCTTTTTTTAAAGAGATTGTTTAGTTTTATCGTTTTCATTCCCTAGGCTTGTTGATTCTAAGGAAGTATTAAGTTAATTTTGATCTTAGTTTGGCTCATCAAAGTTACGAATAACTTATTTGAGTAATTGTTTTTCCTGATAAGTATCTAAGTTAATTTTGACCCTAGCTAACTTGCCGAATATGGTATGTTAGACCTCCAATTGGCTTAAACTCTTATAGGTCGAATAGAGTTCTTATGAACTTGTGAAGTTCTTTCGAAATACTTGTTGTCTTTCAATCTTTGTCATTTTTTGAGGAAAAAAAGGGAAATATATGAAGTATAAGGTGATTTCAATCACTTGAGAAAGAACATATGTGAGGTAAGAAGTATATATCGAACAAAAAAGAGTAAATTATTGATTAAGGGGGAGAAACATATCATGTTGTGTAGTATTTACATACTACACATTGAATAACAATTGCGTTCGGATTGAATATATGCCTAGCTCACCTTTAGGGGGAGTAGAGTTGTTGTTATTCAAATTCTTCAACAACAACATTTATTTTGAAATTCGCAGATCAAAAAGATGTTATGAAACTCGGATCAAGTGTATGAAAATAAATTAAAAGATTGTTATGTTGTGTAATATTTCTATTAAATCTTGTATTCTGTATATGTAAAGAGTTTTGGTAGAACACTGCTCAGTTGAACCCACTAAACATTAGTATGTCAAGTTTGGTTATCAACTTTAGTTCCAAAACTCAAAGTTGCTTGAGTAGATTACTAATAAAATCAACTTCGTTAGGTTAGACTAGGAACGTAGAAATGTTAAGACTTTCTCTAGTTACTCTCGAAGACCTGAAGACGTATTGAAGACAAAACGAAAACATCACCCTTCAATTCAGGTTTAGTAACTACAAGACTTAACTTATTCCATTTCTATCTATGTTCATGCAAGTCTTTATTCATTGAAAACATAACATATACGAAGTTACGTTTGTTACAATGACTTTAATATTGGTAACTTGTTCACTATACATGTGATTGATGAGGTGTTGAACTCGTCAAAAATATGTTTCATAGTTCTCTTATACTAACTAGTAGAATAATGATAAACAAGTTTAATCCTAAGGGAATTGAGAGTCAAAGTTGTCGATTAAAGTGTCTGAAAATAAAAGTAATGCAAAACCTATGGAAAAAAGAAAGAATGCAAATACGAGGATGAGAATGATCAAGGACTCTTTCTCGGTAACGAAGCGTGAATCAAATCGATATAGCTATGTTTTTTATAGATACTCATTACTAATATCCCTAAAATATTTAGTAAGCTAAAATATTCCGTAATCTCCTCAAATCACCGGACACTGAAGTGCTCGACTACCGGATTCTACCCAATCGAGCTATCTAGAAGTATGCTCTCTAGATGTAACTCAATCGAATGCTTTAAGAACAGTGAGATAGGTTACTCCTGGAAACAAGTTCATAAGCTCGACTCATCTACTAGTGTCAAGATCTACATATGAATATTTAACAAAATCCCATCGCTACTTGTACTCGGACGTTCTAGACAATTACGGGTTAAAAAATTCTCGAGTTAGCATTAGAATCATCAATCAAACATTAAATTTTCAACTTAAACAAATCATAAATAACTCAACACTAATAGCACAGTAGATAATGAACAATAATGAGACAATTGCAAGAAAATAACGTATTAAATCAATTATTAAATCATGTTCCGGCGTCGAATTCATCCCTAATCAATATGCTTAGCTACTGGAGTTCATGGTAAAGAAATAAAGAAATACAGCAGAACCAAAACAAAACTAAAAGACTCAAACCCAAACAGCAAACCAAAAGCAGGTGGAGCTAATATTGCTTGTGTTGGTGGTTGAAGTGGACATGAAGCTTGCTGCTGTGGAGTATGAATTTTATGGTGGTGCATATGCAAGGAGATGATGTTGTACGTGAGATGCAGGTCTAACTGGTGGTGGATGTGAGGGTTATGAAGATGGACAGTTGTAGAAGATGGATTGGAGAGGAGCTCTTTCTCCTCTCTTTTGAGATGTGAGCAGTTCATGAGAGGTGTATCTTTTTGAAGTAACCTTGGCCTCCTTTTATAACTCCATTCTCTCTGCAAATTGGAATCAGATTATAACCCACATTCCTAAACTAACTCAACTTCTAAAACACAGCTTCAATATCGACGGCAGCAAACACTCTTCCAACCTGTTTTCTCACTCAAAAACTTTTTCCAAATTCTGTACCAAACTCCAACCTAAACTAGCACCACAAACCTTGGAAAAGATGCCACAGACTTCCGCAACAACCACCTCTCTTCAGCTGGTTTCTCGGCAAAGAGTTACTACAAAACTAGTCGTTCAGACCTTCTCCCAAATAGTTGTGTGCGTAACTTGACAAGGAGTGGTATATATATCATTGATTTGTAACGTTTCTCGCAACTCCTTCCCTACGAATTCTCGCATTCAACACACTACCAATTCAATTCAAGACAAACTTATATCTCAAAACAACCATTAATCTTCTCCATCTCGCTGCCAAGAACCCATTCTCACTGACTTCAAATTCAGAACTATGTTCAACCCATTACACACCATCTTCTTTACAGTTCTTACAACGCACATATTCGAAATCTAATTCATCCACTGAAACCTTCTTTATTGCTTCACAGATCCATCCCCTCTCAATCTTGTTTTCATTCTATCTTCCCTGATTTTGTTGCTCGAACCCACTGTTTATGCCACAATTCTCATCAGCAAAAACAACCAAAGATCATAGTCTAAGATAGACAAAAATGACATTAACACAAGAGATTTAACGTGGTTCGGCTATGAATAGCCTACATCCACGGGTAATGAGACTTGAAGTTTTTATTCATCTTTCTGGGTTACAGTTGAAAATGAGCAGAAGAAAAGAGAGAATCCGGCCAAAAGTCCAGCCCTCCTTCCATATTCTTTCTAAAATTGTAGTTATAGGGATGATAATTACTATATTGCCCTTCGCCACATGTCATCAAAGTTCGCCATGTTCGATGGAAATTCGTCTAAGCTCGCCATGTGTCGAAGAGGATTCACCATATTTCGCCATGTGTCAACGGGATCCGCCAGGTGTTCTTATTGCCCTTATCTTCAAAATGACCTCTATCCAAATGTTGGTGCGGGATTGACTTGGTCCATCGGGATTGACTTGGTCTATCGGGATTGACTTGGTCTAGCGGGATTGACTTGCTCTATCGGGACAGGATAGATCGGTCCAAGCTGGAACGGGAATTGCTGACGTCACTTCGGTCCAAGTTGGGCTTCAGACTTGAGTGGAGTGCTCCTGCTTGCTCCTGTTAGGCTAGTTAGGATGTTGGGCTTTATTAATTGCTGCGGACTAAGAATTCTTGAACGGGAAACATCATTTTCATAACTTGCCCCCTGTTTCTATAAATATCTGATTCTTTCCCTAATCGTTTGACATGTGTCATCTTGACTTTTATTCCCTAACAACTTGCCCCCCTTTCTTAAGTTTATTTCGAAGAATAAATCTTAATAAAATGACTTCAGTTGCATTTCGCTTGGCCTTGTCATGATAAAATTATGAGCCTGATCCATTCAAAAATAGAATTTTGCATGAGGCCTTGCGCGGGAAAATGTTCTTCACTTCAAGTGTTGTGACATAATCCTGTTGATGAAGAGTATCCCCAATTTGATTCTTTGAGTCACAAATGCAGGCTAGAGTTGGTCAATTCATCCTTAGTTGTATTGTTCGATCAGTTGGAACAAGTCGGGCTATGAGAATCGGTCTTGTCCTGCATGTCTATTTGTCCACCTCAAGTTTGGATGGAGTTTCCCCTTAAACGGTTTGGGCTGGTCTGCTTGGCTTGCGGGAAATGAAAGTAGTCTTGTTACGGGACTGGTACGGTCCATGCTACGGTCTAGCTACGCTTCGAACTTGTGTTGCGGGGCATCTGCGGTCCGTACTTGTGTTGCGGCACATCTGCGTTCCAGACTTTGAGTGTGTTCAGTGTCACGGACATGGCTGCGATCCATGTTTAGGTCCATGCTTCAGATTTGTGCTTTGTTGTCGTTGCTGCCACGTGTTGGAGCAGATTTTTGGTACTTACAACATGCCCCCTTTTCTTGAGAGTTGTTCGAAGAATAATTCTTAAGAAAACTACTTCACGTCTCGTCCGAATCATAATGTGGTGGTTGATGTTGCTTATGCATTTTCATGTTATGTTGTATTTTTGTCCCTGCAAAATAAAATTTTGTCTACAAATATATATACTAATTGTTAGTTTTTATCCGCAACGCCTCCGCAACGCATCTAATTTCTCTCTGATTAGGATGGGGTCCCGATAAAGTCTCCAGTCACGGAGTGATATCCAAGGAACACATCGCATCTAGCTTCTCTCTGACTAGGAGGATATTAGGATGCAGTCTTGAGAAAGCTGAACGTTGCGGGTTACAAAATTTTGTATCAAAGTGTATCTCCTTTCACGGAATCATGTCATGGGAATACAACGCATCCATCTTCTCTCTGGTTAGGAGAAAATTTGGATGCGGTCCCGAATTTGTCTCCAGCCACGGAGCACTCAGGAACACACGCCTAATTTTCTCGGGCATGGAGAAAACTAGTGTGTGGTCCATAGATTTGTCTCTAGCCACTGAGCACTTAAGAACACATGCTTAATTTATCTCGGGCATGGAGAAAATTAATGTGTGGTCCATAAATTTATTGTCTCCGAAGAGACTGTCTCCTGAATGGAGAAATATCGGTAAGAAATATACCTGAGAAGTATATGAGAAGTATACTTAAGAATTATCCGAATATTTCTCATTTCCCTTTTCTTATTTAAGATTCATCTCGTATTCTTCTATATACATGAGAAACATATACAGTAGAATATGAGAAGTATTTTAAATAAGAAATGAGGAATATACAGATGAAATATCATTTTATTCCGAAGTAATCGTTATATAAGAGATCCGAAGTATACAAATATAGAAGTACTCGCCTTCCAGAAATATTTAATAATAAGTAGCAAGAGATACCCATTTTTGAATGATAATTCCCGTAGAAGCGTTTAGATTGCTGCAAGAAGTATAAGAGATATCGAATGAAAATTCGTATAATAACTCATATGAAGTATAAGAAGTATCGCCCTTCGAATTAATATGAGAAATCCGAAATAAATTGAAGTATTACTGAGTATTCTTCGTGTGAAGTATAAGCCATTTGAAGTATCATTTCTCGAAGACTTATATGAAGTATCTATCAATTGTTGCCTTATGTTAAGAAGTACAAGGCATATAACACAAAGTGGCGAAAAGTATTTATATCTATTTAGCGTTAGTAAATTATTAAAATGAAATACATAATTGGCGCGTAGTATTTAGCTCATTTCACAGCTAAAAATTTGGTTTCTTTATAGCATGCCCCCCAGTGCATCATTAGCGCATGAATGGCGCATCTCTGAAGTGCCCTTCATAGGTATCTTCACATTTCATAAAAATGTCTTAAGCATTTCATGATATTAAATGAGTACAAGCTAAAAATGATCTTCATGCTTTTTGTTGCATACCACTGTTAAATATAATCAAATAAATTGGAATTTGTGCAGACTAAGAATAAATCATATTAAGTTAATAGGTTTCTATCATAGATGATTATGGGATTAATATCATTGTGCATGATATCACATGTGATTCCGATGCTATTGAAAGCAATTGATCAATTCATAATGTATGACAATTTGTAAAGTTCAAGTAAAATATATACAATGGGTACTAGTTGAACAAATTTAACGATCTAATTCATTATATAGATGTTGTGTTTACAAATCAAATAAGTTCATGCTTTTTGAACAATTAAGAGAAATCATGATTGAATCATTTAAAGATGATAATTAGGAATCATTCTTAAATTTACGCTACTTAAGATACACAATTGACATTATAATCGAAAATTAAAAAAGATAGTGTATATTTATCTTTTTAGAAATGCTTGTGGATCAGCGGATGCCCTCTCTCATTTGTTGAAGCTGTGAAAATAATAATTATCTAGCTATACCAATTTAATTTGATTCATTGCGGGACATCATGGGTAGCAGGCATGTTGAGCTTTGTTGTTGGTGTAGATTCTACAGTTAGCATTTTCATGGTACTGTAGCAACGAAATATTCATGTAGAATCTGTTAGTGAGTCATACGCAAGTGCATCTGGAGATATGAAATTGTCCCTCTTGAGTAGCACGAGCCATTAAGTGCAAATTTGAACATTAATTCATCCTGGTCTTAACCATTTTCTTTTCCCTATGACTTTGATCCAGCTGTTCTTAAAGCTTTTGCTGATTCCGGAATCAAGTTAGTCGTAGCGTTACCAAATGAACTCCTTTCTTCATTAGCAAAGAAACAATCTTTTGCTAACTCATGGGCTCAGAAAAACATCGCTGCTTATTACCCAAAAACCCAAATCGAAGCTACAACTGTTGGGAATGAAGTCTTCGTAGATCTATTCCGACAAAATTCAGACGTTGTTGATGCAGGAAATGGACTTCGTTATTTCAATTTCTTTGAAGCTCAAGTTGATGTTGTTTTTTTTTTTTACTGCAACGTCTGCTTTAAAATATGATGATAGGTTGTGGTACTCCAGCTGCTGAAAAATGTAACCTAACAAAAGAGGACAAACAACTCAAGAACACCCAGACATTAACAACAGAGTCAGATTGTAGTTGCCATAGAAATTTCCATAAGAAAGATATTGGAGGTGAGGCTGCTTCCTATGATTTCTTTCGCCATTTTTTGATGTATTTCCTGCTGAATAGTTGGAGATGAAACTGAATTCTTATGAAGAGTAAATGAATTGGTTGCACTTGATGTAGATGAAAAAAAGGGTGCAACATTAAAATTTAAAATGTTGAAATTCTCGTTCATGCATTTCTTCAAGCACTTCTCGTGCAATTCTTAGAATGATTCCAGCTAGGGCTGCACAAACCCGACCCAACCCGCCAACCCGACCCGCACCCGACCCGCCGATGAACGGGTTGGATGCGGGTGATTTTTTTCAAACCCGACTTCTGGCGGGTTGAGTGCGGGTGATATCTCTTCTCACCCGACTCGACCCGCCCACCCGCCGAAACTTTGCTGATTTTCTGGCCGTTGATTTTATTTCAAGTTTCAAGCCTAATCGCCCATCTCTAGGTTTGTTTAAGTTTCATGATTCGATTTCCGTCTTCATCTCTTTTGTGAAAGGATCAAAGGAAGCCCCAATCTGTTCTTCATCAACCGATCACCTGGTTCACCTTCACCACCACTATCCCAGCAACCCCATCAGCAGTAGTACCACCTTCTTCAACGATTATCGATTTGAAGCATCGTCACTCATCAGGTATGTGCTTGATCTCTAGGCTGTTTAAGATTCAAAAGATTAATCAATATGTCTGTGTAAGATGACAAGTACTGTAACTAATCTCTCTCCCTCTCTTTGTGTCTCTTTAGGTTTGTCTAAGAGAAACCCTTTGTTGATTTGTGATTTTAGTATAAAAATCACTGATCAAAATTGTAACTTTGTGAGATTTAGGTATTCAATTTTTTTTGACATTTCTGATTTTTTTTTGTTGCAGTTTTGATATAAAGGAGTATGTGAGTGGGTTTGGGAATCCAGATTGGGAAAAAACCCATGATCCAGCTTCTCCAATGTACTTGTTGTTACTTGGATGCTTAAGAATGGAGCTACTTTTGTTGGGAAAACTATCATGGATGAATTGGCATTTGGGTAAATTTCTGCTTGGACATTTTTCCCTTCTTTGTGTTAAATTTGGAGTATTGTAGTTGAGTGTTTGAGTTGCATCGCAGAATTACAGGAGAAAATTTGCATTATGGTACACCTAAAAACCCATTAACTCCATCTCATATTCCTGGTGGATCATCAAGTGGCTCGGCTGTGGCTGTTGCAGCTAAACTTGTCGACTTTGCTATTGGTATGTCATTCTGGTTAGCTTCAGTTTCTAGTACTGTATGACGTCATAGTATAATAAGCTAGTTAATAATGCTATTAGTGTTCTTTTAGACTTATCATGACGAGATTTAAATTCTCTGATATGGAACAACTTTATCTTGTGTAATCACTTGGGCAACCAACAAGCTAGACAATGCTGAGAGCTTCCCAGATATTCTGGATTAAGCTTGAACACACTCGTAGTTATGAACATTTGTATTTAATCCAACAACTACTAAAACAAATTACAGTACTTGTAAGCTGTTCATTTTGGGCAAGAAACCTGCTATAGGGGATGGAATGTTTTTATTTTGGTTAATGCACATACAAACAACGGTGGGATAGCTATTTAATTTTGATTTGATAAATTGATAAACTCTTACTACAGTATGCATTGCTGAGTCGTTCATATCTCTTTTTTCTATGCAAGTTCGTTGATCATTTACAAACTCTCTTCATTATTTAGTAACTCTCTTCTATGTGATTCTCACACACAAAAGACAAGACTGTTTAGTAAATGTTCCCAGATTACATGCCCAGACTGTGCCCAGATTACATGCCCAGTTAGGAGAAGTTTTTAAGTACTAGTCCTAATTGTGCCCAGATTACATGCCCAGACTGTTTTAGTCTACTATTTCTATCATGTTTATTATACTGTTTTATTCTATCATGTTTTTATAATGTTTTGTATGAAGTTTTAGTAACTCACCCCTTCTGCCATCTCTCTGCCTTGTAGGTTACCATCATGGTTGAAATCTCAGAAGATGACGTTAGAGAAGTTCTTGAAAAAAAAATTCAACATTTCCGGGGCGGGTAACCCGCACCCGACCCGCCCCGAGTCCTGGGCGGGTTGGGTGCGGGTGAGGCCAAACCCGACCCGACACACCCGTTATGCAGCCCTAATTCCAGCATAAAATTGGATGTGATTTCACTCAAGCATAAACTCCTTCCCTGCAATTGAGACATACCCAAAGTTCCATTCATTCACAAATTCCGAAGAGCTCACATCAATATCACTGATTCACTTTCTCAAAATGACAATAGAGTTTTTGTTAACAGGGAAAGAATCCCCAAATCAAGCAAATTTTTCACATTCAAAGCTTTCGAAAATTATTTGGTGGGTTTTGTAAATCAAACTTAGTTGATAATAAGATTGTTATCAAAGTTTAAAACTAGTTTATGATATTGCAAGAGAATTTTGACTTGGTTTAGAATCAAGTCATTGTTTTCCTTAAACAAGCTAACATATAGAGGAAGAAAAGTTAGCTCTTTTTAACTAATTAACAGTGAATTTCTTTAAAAAAAACAACAACAACAGAACAACAGCCCCTTAAAATGCAACAAAATTGTGTTACACGACTAAAAAACCAAAAATCATTTTCGTAAACTTGATTTTTTAACCAAGATTTATCTACTGTAATCAAAGCAAAGCAATAGATTAAGCAATTAAAACTTTTTCTGGAGGTAAACAAGTTGTTGATGTTGAGTCTGTCAATAACATGACATTTCTCTCTTTTCTCCCATTTCTTTCTTCTACTTCTGCTATCTCTTTCTCCTGTATCACTTTTTTGAACTCCATTAAATTTCTTCAAATAGGTAGGATAAATCCTTTTACACATCCCTGTTTCTAGCGCCAAATTGTTTATGCCAACATTCTCATCAGCAAAAACAACCAAAGATCATAGTCTAAGATAGACAAAAATGACATTAACACAAGAGATTTAACGTGGTTCGGCTATGAATAGCCTACATCCACGGGTAATGAGACTTGAAGTTTTTATTCATCTTTCTGGGTTACAGTTGAAAATGAGCAGAAGAAAAGAGAGAATCCGGCCAAAAGTCCAGCCCTCCTTCCATCTTCATTCTAAAATTATATTTATAGGGATGATAATTACTATAATGCCCTTCGCCACATGTCATCAAAGTTCGCCACGTGTCGATGGAAATTCGTCTAAGCTCTCCATGTGTCGAAGAGGATTCACCATATTTCGCCATGTGTCAATGGGATCCGCCACGTGTTCTTATTGTCCTTATCTTCAAAATGACCTCTATCCAAAAGTTGGTGCGGGATTGACTTGGTCCATCGGGATTGACTTGGTCTGGATTGACTTGGTCTAGCGGGATTGACTTGCTCTATCGGGACAGGATAGATCGGGCCAAGCTGGAACGGGAATTACTGACCGTCACTTCGGGAAATGATGATGTCACTTCGGTCCAAGTTGGGCTTCGGACTTGAGTGGAGTGCTCCTGCTTGCTCATGTTAGGCTAGTTAGGCGGTTGGGCTTGATTAATTGCTGCGGACCAATTCTTGAGCGGGAAACATCATTTTGGTATCCACAACTTGCCCCCTGTTTCTATAAATCTCTAATTCTTTCTCTAATCGTTTGACATGTGTCATCTTGACTTTTATTCCCTAACACCGACGTCTTAACCTTTGTTCACCTCTTCAATAAAACCAACAACGAATCTTAAATCAACACCAACCCACTTTCTGAAATCCATCAGACCCATAGCAAAAGAAGAAGAACCTAGTCTAGTCTTGTATTAACTTCACATTCAATTCGCGGCTAGACGGCCGATAAGAGTCTCGGTTCTTTTCTCTCCTTCGAACTTCCTCACTCGATACCAAGGCTGGCAGTGACGGCATGACTTGGAGTAAAGGAAAAACTGAGTTAACGGTGAAAAGAAAGCATGAATTGGGTTTGTACGTCACGACCTAGCTTTTAGGTTTAAATTGAAGACAACTTTAGGCACCCACGACTTAGATAAGGGCTTCCTTGTTTGGCTACCTCTTAGTAAAAATTGCAACTTCCTTTAGTAAATTCTAGTTTCAAAACATTTGAGATTTCTCTCCTTACCAGTTTCAAATCCATTGACACCAAAGGCTCACCAACAATGAGTTGATCTCCTTTTTCTCTTCTTTCGCATTACATGACTCCAATATACCTACAAAATACAAACAAAGCATAATATACACTAATTTACAAGAAAAATAACAAAGAAAACATAATCAATTGATATTAATTAAGGTGTTCTAGACACCTATCAGTGATCAAAGTATCAAAAGGTATGATATACATAGTTACTTTGACAACTTAAAGTATAAGGTTTTACGAGTAATGGTTTATCTATAGACTTTGTTCATTATGGCATTGCGCTAATTTGGTAACTTGTTATTATTTAGTGTGTTGAACTTCCGGGAAAATTCAAGCCTTAATAAATATGTTTGAAAGCAATTTTAGAAATATAGTTTATGACCGATCCCTAGTGAAGTACCAATCCCTTGAGCAGGATCGATCCCAGAACCGATCTTGAGTAGACTTTTGTTTACTTTTTCGATTGATCTGTTAATCTTCATGAGTTTGTGTAGATATCAAGAAATAAATAAGTTATATTGAAAAGTTCACTAGAATGTCAATAAAATGATTAGAACATGTGCTAAACTCTAATTTCTTAATGTTCAAAAATACACCTTTGATACTCAAGGAAAGATCTTAATAATAGATTTTTTAATATCATATATGGTATCGATTTCTTAATAAAATGATTTGTCTAGTTGCACTAAATTTCTTGGATAAAGCTTGTTCATCAAGATTGATTATTCGATAACCATTGTCTTGGTTTGATCTTTTGATCAAATGAGTTTTATTGATTAAGCAAAAGATCATTTGTCTTTACTTTATCTCTGATCTAATAATTAATTATAGAAGATAAATAAGTAAGTTGGTTACTGAAGCAGGTTCGAGATTAATAGCAGTAAACCGGACTCATTGCCATTGGTTCAATTCATAATCTTCGTTTTTAGGCGTCTAATCTCATCTCAATTGTGCTACCAACACTTTACCAATTTTTTGACGCGTGAAAACTGAAACTGAAAATGAGGGATATTTTGTAAAGGATATTGTACGTGAAAACTGATATTCTACCGATTCCAATTGTCCTTTGGAGGTTGAATTGACTTGATATATAATATAATGTAAACCATAAACTAGACCCTAAGGGCATCCACAATCACACGATTATACCCATCGATCAAAGATCAAAAAATTTGATCTTTGATCTGGGTCAAAAACAACGGTGAATGATCAGGCGAGGTCGTAGAGTACCGTTTGTGGGTAAGTGAAGCACCACGATATCGCTTGGAAAGACGGACGAGATATTAATACTTCGCCTGGTACAAGCGGGATTGTGGCTTACCGCCTGCGAAACAAACATACAGGCGAAATCTCAACAGTTCGCCCACTCCCCAAGCGATATCTAAGTATCACGCTTGTACAAGCGAAGTTCCAGAATCGCGCCTGTGAATTGTGCGAAGTAATCGTGTGAAAAATAATCCGGGCGAGATGCTGTAGTACCGCTTAAACAGAAGCGAGAGACTAGAGTTTCGCCTACTAAGCGTGCGAAGGATGTGTGTGGGGAAATAGACGGGAGAGATGCTGGACTCCCGCTGTGATGTAGGCGAGATTCCAAGCTCTCGCCTGTCTATTTCACTTTTAAAACCCTAAAAACTCTTATTTTTTGTTTCATCTTCACCTCGCCCTCCTGTTACCTAGCCGAAACCCTCCCACACCCCCATTTTTCCAACACATCGATCCTTTGACGAGAACCCAAAGCTTCGTTTCTCATTTTCATACTTCGCTCAAACATATTCCAAGCGAAATCAAGGTATATCTTCTACAAACCAAAATTGAATTTACTTGTTTTAATTTGATATGCAATTTAGATGATTTTGTGGTTAAATTAATTGTATATGTTGTTTAATTACCGTATTATAAACCCATTATTGAATTATGAATTTGTGTTCTAATTATAAAATTGGGAATTTATTTAGGGTTTTTGTGCATGTTATCAATTAGGTTTCAAAATTTGTTCCCTTTGTTAAATTGAACATACAATACGAAACTGTTGTAGCTTAATTTTAATGGGTTTGTGTTTAATTTTTGATTGAATATAGTATGTTGTGTAGAAATCAAAGGAATTAATTTTGATTTAATTTTGAAAATAATGTGTATGGATATATTTGAAATTGTGTATTTTGTCATAGGGTTTATGATAAATATTATAAATTGGGTATACTCTTATTGATGATTATTTGTTGTTGCCTGTATATAATTTATTAATTGGTTGTTTAAATTTAATTGGGTTGTGGTTAAATTGTCGATATGTATCGAATTGCTATTTTATGTAGATTCTGAAGATGAATTTCGATGATATGTATCGAATAGTTAGAGTGCCAGGACATCCACATGGGTTGAGTCATCTCATCAGGATAGAACCTGAAGATGGTGGAGTAGTTGATCCAACAAGGGGGGTTGATTTGGGGGAAAGGGTAGTTCAACCATCAGTGGTTGACAATCGAATGTCAGCTATAAAGGATAGAACCGATTTGTTGGTTAGGAGACTACTCGCTCGATTGAGTCTAGGGAGGTGATGAGCATAGAAGAACAACAAAGAGTACGAATAGTGCTACAAGAGATAACAACCCTTTGTTCTGGTGAAAATTAAGATCGCTAGAACAAACTGAATTTGCTAGTTATGGTGTTGAACTTTATGGTGTGTCCCTTTATCTTTCAAAGTGTTGAACTTTATGGTGTTGAACCTTTTTAGTTTTTTTAATTTATTTATGAATTTTAACTTCTACGGATACCAAATGTAGTTGGCAAGTTATTTATCAATTCATCTCAATGCCTTGTCAAGTAAAATAAAATATCTCTGACAAATTGAGTAGAAAATCTTTGAATTATTAACTAGTCGTTGTATTGTCAATTCAGTGTATAGTCATTTCATCGCAATGGCTTGTCAAGGGAAAGCAAAATATCTCTGACAAAGTTAAAATCCAATCTTTGAATTATTATGTAGTCAGTCTATTATCATTTCATCGCAATGCCTTGTCAAGGGAAAGCAAAATATCTCTGACAAAGTTAAATATTATTAATATTATTTAGTTAGTCTATTGTGATTTCATCTCATGTTATAAATTGCTAGACATCTCATGTTTAATTTTAGTGGGTTTATGTTTAATTTTTGGTTGAATGTAGTATGTTGTGTAGAAATTAAAGGAATTAATTTTGATTTAATAAAAACAGATGTGTATGGTAGTATTTGCAATTGGGTAATTTGAATGAGATTGATTATAATTGGTGAGATTGTTGTATTTTGATAATGATGTATGTATTTTTGGAATGTTTGATGTATAATTCTTGGTACAAATGTGTACGGAAATAGACAATTACATACAAGTTTAGTTGGTGTTAAATTAATTTTAATTGTTTATGCATTGTGGTGATTTACTGAATATATTGACAATGTTCTATTATTTGTTTGGGCAGATGTCTAGCAATGTTGTTTCGAGATGGGTTGGTAGAAAGAAGAAAAGCAAAAAAGCTAAAATCGCAGAGGATTCTGAACCTGAATCCATGGTCCCCGAGTCGGTAGATGTTCCGGGGTTGGAACACTATAACGTTGTCGAAGATACGGAGGAACACGTTTCGACAAATATTACATATTCCTCCGACGCCAACTTCAGGTTTGACCATCGTTGCTCTCTCAAATCAGTTATACAGATGTATAAGAAAATCACTAAGGAGTGTAATAGGGTCCAATATATAATAGAAAGGGGAGGTTGGGGCAGATTACTATCCCTACCTTTAGTAGATTCATCCCACGCTCTTATTGATTATATTGTCGAGCGGTTTTGGGATACTACAAACACATTTCACTTTTGTTTTGGAGAGATTGGGTTCACTCCCCTCGATTGGGTTATGTTGACCGGGCTTAGTATCGGTGTCGGGAGATCTGTTCCTTATGAGCCAGCTAAGTACAAATTTGAGTATGTTCGTGACAATATCTTTCCTGAACTGAAAGATAATGCAGTATGCAAAAGAGAAGGTGTTCCCCAACAGTGGGTTTCGGATTCCATCACTCTCAAGTTTTTGACCACGTATTTTGATAAAGATACATTGCACGCGGCGAACGATGATAGTGTTCTTGCTGATAGAGTAGCGAGGGCGTTCTATATGTATGTTCTGGGGAATTTCTTTTTCCCAAATGCAAAAACCTACATTGATGCATGATGGTTGGCTGCCTTTGATAATCTAAATGAAGTTGATCAGTACGACTGGGGTGGTCCTGCATTTTCAAAATTGTATTCGGGTCTTGCCACGGCTTCTAGGGGACAAAAATCAGTATCCGGGCCGTTCCAAATTTTGGAGGTAATTTATTTAACGTTATTCAAAATTCATTTTCTTAAAATTTAATTGTTATGTTGTTAAATCATTTTGAAAAAAAAATTGTTGTAGTTTTGGGGATACGAATATCTGGGGATATGTCGTCCAAATATCCCTTCGGCTGAAAGTGAACATGAATGGCCTAGATGTCGTAGGTGGGTCGCCTCCCGGAAGAAGGGTGTTGACATAGTGAAGACAAGGACTAAACTGAACCAGTTATCCGTAGACGCCGTGACGTGGCAACATAACTGATGTCGACCTTCTGGAATATTTAATATTATCTAACATAACTGTGTAGCAATCTTCATGTTTAAAACTTCGACCAGTTGCTTCCTTGAAAAGCCTACGTACTTCTGCGAACTGGTGTAAAAAAATAAAATAAAAAAATAAAAAAATTTCAATTCAATGTTGTTAAAGGATATACAATCATATAGATTAATGTAATAAGCATAATTAAACGAGTTGTTACCTTATTTTCGGGGCCCCATCCAGTATGATGTTCCCTTTCGACTTCAGCCTCCTTTGCAGACATAAGCGCCACATCCTTACTTATAATTTGAAATCGTTTCTGAAGGGAGGTCCAACTACGTTCTGGCATAGAAGGTATAGCTTCTTTCATCCGACATAGTATACGTGACCATAATTTATCTTCACATTGATCAGTACCAATGCTACAATCTTGAGAAATAGACAAATGAATCGTACACATCGTAACATCTTCAAAAGACGAAAAATTTGGACCTCGTGGTTTTGATGGCGCCATTTTACTAATCGATTTCAAAACTTATGAAATAAGAACCAACTTTAGAATTTTCAACTACACAATGTATGAGTTTAGTAAAATGCCATTAGTTTAGTATCCCATATATATAGGGTAAATATATAGCCGTTAAACTGCCAACGGTAACATATCAATGGAAACAAACATATTAACGGTCACACCTGAGCGAGGCCTTGGGGTCTCGCCCAACTCCAAGCGAAGCCTTGGAGTCTCGCCCAACTCCAAGCGAAGATTTGGAGCCTCACCCAGGTCCAAGCGGTTCCTTGTAGTGCCGCCCTACTTCAAGCGACTCGGTAGCATCTCGCCCGTGTGTTCGGAAATTTTAGGCGAAGTCTCTGCTATTCGCTTATGAATAGGCGAGCTTCTGGTTACTCGTCTGGTGGAGCGAAAGTTTAGCATAACGCTTGAGCTGGCGAAATGTCAACTCTTCGCCCGTGTTTTTAAGCGAGATGCTTGCCCTTCGTCTGTTCACAAGCGAGAGGTTACAATTTCGCTCGGCTATAATTTGAAGTCGACGATCAGCGACTTCTTTTAATCCTGAACAGTGATTTTCAACGATTATAACCCGAATATAATCGCACGGCTGTGGCTGTTTTTCACCGATCATCGATCAACGATTATAACCCGAATCCGCATTGGTGTCAATCTATCTCTGTTAGTCGTCTTTTAAGCTTTGGCCTATAAAGGGGCATTTTTATCTATCTTAATAGCCTCGAAAGCTGCCCCTAGAGAGAGTAGAGGTGTAGGCGCAGGCTCAAGCGTATGATTTAAGGGCGTCCCTTTTAGAGTTATTTGTGGTGCGTAGTAAAAAGACCAGTAGATATATTGACCCACTTTTGTAATTGACTCCCTAATTGAGGCTTTCTTTTAATCCTGAACAGTGATTTTCAACGATTATAACCCGAATATAATCGCACGGCTGTGGCTGTTTTTCACCGATCATCGATCAAATGTAATCTTTGATCGTCAATTTGATCGATGATTGGAGATGCTCTAAAAACTTAAAAAATACTCCTTACAAGGTATTTACAAAGGATCCTCAAAATGAGGTGTATTTACTTAAACATCAAAACAAATTTAAATATCACTTCTCGTATTCCTCTTGGAGTTAAACATCAAAACAAGTTCGTGCTCCAGTCATCGAAAGGTTTGATAAAAGCCTTACTTTTTGGAACAAAAGTTTACTCCCAAAAGGAGGTAGACTTACCCTTGCAAAGTCAGTTCCTTCTGGATTGCTATAATAATTTCTCTTACCCAAGCACCCAATGTGTTACAAACGCTAGAGAAGAAAATTCGATTTTTCATTTGGAACAAACCTGAAGGTAGTCACGATATACACTTGGAGATTCTCTCGAGAAAGATCACAAGCTTAAGTTCTGGCCTCTCAAGTTTGCTAATGACACTATAATAACTTTGAACTTGTTATTGGGGATGGTTTTGGTTTTCTGTTTTGATTGCTATAAAGAGTTATATAGCCTTTCAGGCATACATTGGGGCTAAGAATCACACGAACTACCATGTGGAGTAAACAAAACATGTTGGCTCGTTCATAGATCATTGATACATATCGTCAGTGACACATCCCAAATTATTACACTTCTTGTTTTAGATCTTTCATCTAGCAGTATCATCACACTAAAAAAAAAGAACGGTTTCTTTACTATCTTTTCACAATTTTACAACCGGAGCCGTAAAAAAGGTAGCATTAGCAGTATAAACGAGTTTCTTTGTTTCCTTGACTCTGAACTCAACTGACGTTGTAGTTACATTCCTGCCGCTCCTAATTATGCATCCATCAATTACCAATTCCACCTGAAAATGATAACATGATTTTTTTAGCTCCTCTTGCTATTTGGTATTCAAGATGTTTAGGGTAACCAATGCTATTATGTGATTCATGCATACGGTTGGTTGCACATATATGTTGGGGAAAAATGAGTTTAAATTAAATGTTTTTTGGTCTTG
>JAJJMC010030293.1:0-11079 GCA_023531435.1 Papaver californicum
TATCTCGATCTTCTTCCACGTGTCATGCTTCTTTTATTTACTAACAATTTGCCCCCTTCTTCTCTTTTTTACAAAATCATCTAGCGGTTGATCCAAGATTTTGAAAAATGGAGAAGAACTTATTTTAACTTTTTTCAGTTTCTTTTTCGCACGTTATCCGAGTTTTCCGCTGGCATTAATTGTATTAGCACGTT
The DNA here is from genome assembly GCA_023531435.1 of Papaver californicum. NCBI lineage: Eukaryota > Viridiplantae > Streptophyta > Magnoliopsida > Ranunculales > Papaveraceae > Papaver > Papaver californicum. Next base: position 195 of record JAJJMC010030293.1, read on the forward strand.
ACTGATTTTTCCGGCTCTGCATTTATTGTTTCTATGCATATGATTGTGTCAGCTACACTTTTTTCGATAGAATCAAATCTTTTCCCATTTTATGGCGGTTTTAATTCTCTCCTTTAAATACCCTACAACTTTTACTGTCTTCTCATAGTTATTGCGCTTTGTCTTCCTTAAACTTTTCAAATTTCTCCACTACTCAGGAGTTCTTTCCTTATCGATTGATTTCTTCTTTACTGTGATCTGACTATTGTTCACTTCTTTTCTTCATGTAAGTAATTTTTTCTTGACTTATGCTTTCTTTTCATGATTGAAATGATGGTTATCTTTTATACTGTAATTATTTCTAGGTAATTTCTTGTTATGTTAACTTTCTCTTTCTTATGCTTCTTTTTCTTTAGATTTTACATCATGCCTCATAGAAAGTCTGATGCTTCTGGTAATCAAGGTGAGAGCAGAAGATCGAGTAGGTCTACTACTTCGAGATACGCCGTCTCTCGTCATGATTCATCCCCTGGTATTCCCACCCCTGCTGCACTTCGCACTGTACGTAATTCGACTCCTGATATTCCTAATCCTGCCCCCAAGAGTAAACGGGCATTATCTACTTATAGCTATCGGTCCATGGATATCGAAGAATTCAAGAGAAAACATAATCTTCAAGGATTTAAAGTTTCTTTCTTAGATAATAATTCTGATATGTTGACCTATGATTCAATGAGAAATTTTCAATATAGTCATCACAGATTGTTAATTTCTGCTGGTGCTTTAGAGGCCGGCCTTCGTCTCCCTTTGTATGAAAAGAATAATCCCTTCCAGTTCATAGTTCTTGCTACTCGCAATAGGGCTCCCCACACTCAGCCCCGATCCATCACACAGTATAATGGCAATTGGTGGCGAATTCTTGATGAATGCATTCTTCGCAGTGAGGGTCGCACCCGTCTTACTTGCTACGTTCCCGATCCTTCAGAATGTATTCGTTATACACCTGAGAATTTCCAGAATACTTATGGTGATGGTATCACTGTTAAAAATTTTGTTAAATGGAGTGTTAGCCCAGTTCACAAATGTTCCAAAGGGTTTCCCTTACTTCGAGAAGTTGATGACCCTAGAATTAGAATAGCTCCATATACCAAAGTCGATTTTCCTTCTAATGAAAGAATCCGTCGGGAACACGATTACAGATGGTATCGTACCCCTATTTTGATTGAAGGTCCTTGGGTATATGGTGACATCCCCCATAATGAAATTCAACATCTTCGAAACTGTTTCCCGAATTATTGTCCATGGAGATTAAACTTTGATGACTATAGATTTGAATACAAGGTTCGAATTTTTCATTTCATATTTCATTCTTTTAGATATATTGTATCGATCTTTAACATCTTCTTACAATGTTCGAACTTTTTTGGTTTCAGGTCGATCTTTCTTTTGATATTGAAGTTCCTCTTTCTTCATCTGAGCGTAGTATTCAGATTGTCGAGGGTAGAGAAAGGGTCGAGCCCGCAGTTGAAGGTAAGGGAAAACGGAAATTAGTCCTTGCAGCAGAGAAGAAGCAGAAAAAGTCCAGAACTCTTGTGCTTTCCACTGAGGTTGTGGGAGGGATAACTTCAAATTTAAACAGTGGAGAAGGAAGTTCTGTTGTTGCTTTACCATCGGATCAGTCCGATCCTATTGATGTTATTCCCGTTTCTTCGATCCCAGCCGAAATTGGGGTATCGGAACAGTCCGATCTCATTGTTGCACCTCCTTCTGGTACTTCAATCGATTTTTATAATATTATTTCTCCATTGCCTTTTGATTTTGTGCTTGATACTCTCGTACCTGATAATGGTACATTAGGAGTTTTTTCTGGTTTTCCTCAAGAAGAGGGAGATGATGTTGTTATTGATGAAGATATTGTTGATGTAGTGAATGAAGTAACTCATGTTGAAGAAGAAAATTCGTTGGAAAAGAATAATGCTGATGTAAATCCGGCCGGTGATGTAGAAAATATGAATGTTAAAACCAATGCCACTCTTGTTGAAGAATCGAATGATATTGATCGTTCTAAAAAAGAAACTTCTCCTCCTTCTGGTACGACCGCTCTTAATGTTTCGATCCCTACTGAAGTCGAGGGTACTACTGGAGTTTCTTCGGAACCGATCGTACCTACCGAGACTTTGGTTCGATCTTCTCCTGTTGCTGTTGTGGTCGATACTGAAATACCAAGTGCCGATCCTTCCATTCTGCAGTCTCTCTCTAATCAAATTGCCAGTGTCAGAAATGATGAAGGTCTTAATTTAATCGGTGATGAAGAAGAGGCTTACAAGTGGTTTCTTTCTCGGGGGCTTTTAAATATTTCATCAAATCCTGATATTGTTAAGTCTGATTCTTGTTTCATGTCTCGATTTCGTGATTCACTTAGTGCGATCCCTATAGATGAAGCTCAGGATGCGTGGTCTAAGAACGATATTCTTGAGCAAAAATTTCCTGTGAATCCTCCTTCTTCCTTTACTGAAGTTTTAGCTGTTGCTGAAAGTTCATCATATTCACTTCCACAGCAAGCTTTGGCTCAACTCCAGTATGGTAATGATTGTTTATTTAGCGGTTATAAATTTTATAAGGCTCGAGCCACCATGTTGGGGTTACTGTTTAAGAACGAGTCAGTAAAAATGAAGGGAAGAAATAATACACTACAACAAGCAAATGATGAGTTGAAGCAGCAAAATAATCTTCTTCAACAACAACTTCAACAATTCCAACAGCTTCAACAACAACATCAGCAACAACAAGAACAACTCCAGACTATCGAAGTTCTTCAGAGTCAAAATCAAGGTTTATTTTTCATTCCTCTTCATTTATTATTCTATTTTATTAATCTATATGGAAAATTTAAATTTTATCCTGGGTCCAGTGGAAAACTTGGAAAACTTATCCTGGGTACAATTGAATAATCATGCAAAGGAAATCTACAAAGAGATGAATGTGGTTAGAGAAAAACTAACTCAATTGAACGATAGTTTTGATTTAGCAACTTGGAGGCGTAATAAAGATGATCAAAATACAAAGAAGTTATAAAATTGCTTACTCTGAAAGAAATAGAGTTTAAATCTGTTGTTAGAGGTACTTTTTTGGTATACCTGATCTTTTGGTTTATTATACCATAAAATTTATCTAATATTTTCTTGTATTTTCAGAACTGGAGAGAAAACTTAATGAAGTTAAAGATCGAGCAACTCAAGCAGAAACTGATCTTAATACAATGAATGATACAGTGAAAAACATCACTGAAGAGTTAAAGACTTCTGAAAACAATGTGTCTCTTGGTGCAACAAAAGTTTGGAGTTTACAGGCTCAATTTTCTGTTGAGCTTTCCAAGATTGCAGCTCGTGAACAAGAAATTCTATCATTAACCACAGAATTGAATGAAGAAAAAGATCAAAGATCACGTTTTGTTGCTCAAATAGAAAAAGATCAACAAAAGATCGAAGAGCTTCAAAAAGAAATCAACTTTGGTCGCGACTTTGTTCATTGGGTTCGACAGGATGCTAAAGCAAAATTACGAAATCCTTCAATACTGGTTTAGATCGTGCACAATCCGATCCTTCAGTGCTCAGTAAACGCGCTTCTGTGCCTGTAGTTCCCTCTCCACCATCGCGACCCAGTCTTCCCGATGCTTGATTATGTTCTTTATAACTTCATGTATTGTTTGCTTCATCATCTTGTAATTTGTCTGCTTTCAAGAATTTTCTTTTGTAACCTTTTGATACGTTTTTTCAATGTTGTTCCCTGCACAAGAGAATTTGATTAAGTAATCTTTCTGGCTATCATATGACTTTCCGAGTACCATGAATTGAAGTACTTTTTACCTCAAATCATGTTGTTCGAGATCCCACACATACGAAACAAACCCGAGCCAGGGGTAAGATACAGGCTTGGTCCCGAACTGTACTTTGAAAATTGATAAACCAATAATAAGGAACTCCTTCTTTATAAGAATTTCGTTGTTAGTGAAATTCTTTAAGGATGTTTACCTTTTGTGTATGATTGTGTCGTCAATCGCAACGCAATCCAGAATATGATGTTCCTGGAATTTTGAGCGCTCAAAGTATATGAAATTCCGGGATTAATGGAATTTTGATCAATGATCATAGTATTTTCCAAGATATGATGTTCCTGGATTTAAAGTATATGATATTCCGGGATTAATGGAATTCTGATTAATAATTACAGTATTTTCCAAGATACGATGTTCCTGGAGTGATCAAATTATAAAGGAAATTACTGGATTAGTTGGCTATGTACCTGCCTTTTGTGTTAACATCGCATTGTTATTCACGGATAGTAAAGCTTTAAGTATTGTGCATTCCATGGATGCAGTAAAACTTCTCCTTGCATATTCTGGAGATAGTAGGATCCTTGTCCGCTGACGCTTGAATTATGTATGGACCATCCCATGTTGGTGCGAATTTTCCTGCATTTTTATCTCTTTGGTATTCCGTTATTTGTCGTAGGACATGTTGGCCTTGGACAAAGTTTCGTGATTTCACACGTTTATGGTATTCTCGAGCTAATCCCCTTTGATAATTCTCCATCTTCTGGAGTGCTACCTCTCTTTTTTCTTCCAAGTCATCCAATTTTTGTAACATAAGATCTGAATTTAGATTTTTCTCCCATGCTTCTGTTCTGGTTGTAGGTAAAATAACCTATGTTGGTATTACTGCTTCCGTTCCATAAGTAAGAAGATAAGGTGATTCTCCAGTTGAAGTTTTTCTTGTGGTTCTATATGCCCATAATGTATTATGTAACTGTTCGCACCACTTTTTATAATACCCATCCAATGTTTTCTTCAGATTTGTTGCGATCGTTTTATTTGTGGATTCTGCTTGTCCATTGCTTTGTGGATAGAAAGGTATAGATTTATGCTTTTGAATATTATACGTTTCAAATAACATGTTGATATTCTTTCCTTGGAATTGTCTCCCATTATCAGAAACTATTGCTGCGGGAATCCCAAACCTACAAATGATGTTCTCGAATAGAAATGTAAAAACATCAGTGTCTCTGATTCGTGCTAATGCTTTCGCTTCTACCCACTTGGTGAAATAATCGGTAGCCACGATTAAATATTTTCTTTTCTTTGTTCCTTCAACTAATGGTCCAACTATATCAACCCCCCATTTTGCAAATGGCCATGGACTAAGTATTGAATTTAATTCTGTAGCTGGTGCTTTGATTTTCTTACCAAATCGCTGACACTCTTCGCACCTTCGAACCATTTTTTCAGAATCTTTTAGCATATAAATCCAGTAATTACCTTGCATTTTGGCTTTTAATGCTAACGATCTTCTTCCGCTGTGATTTCCTGCATCTCCATAATGTATTTCTTTAAGAATTCGCAATCCTTCTTTTTGAGATAAACATCGAAATAACGGTCCAAGGAAAGAATTTCGATAAAGAATTCCATCCCGAAGTTGGTGGTTGTTTGATTTGAATTGAATTTTCCTTGCTTCTTTAGAATCTGTTGGTAACACTTCATTTTGCAAATATTGATGTATCGGGACTCTCCAATCTGGTTCGTTTGGTTGGTCATCTTCTTGTTGCGATGTAAGTGGGGTATTCCGTATTGCTGGGTCGTCAATTTCTTCCAACACACTATCCTCTTCTATATTATTTAATGTTTGTGCTCTTATGGATGGCTCATATATTCTCCCAATTTTTACTGCTTTAGCGGTTGGATCATTTATCATAGATGAAACATATGCAAGTGCGTTGGCATGTCGATTCTTTTCTCGGGACAAATGTCAAAAAACAATGTTTGGAATACGATTTGTTAAATTCTGCACAAGGTTCTTATACCTTTCCAAATCTTCATCAATCATTTGATATTTTAGTTCGATCTGTCTAATTACCAGCTGCGAGTCACTTGTGAGTCTAACATCACTTATTCCTAGTTCAATAATGAGTTTGAGAGCATGGACCACTGCTTCATATTCTACTATGTTATTCGTATGCTCTTCGAACTCTAGATGAAATGAATGTACCACACGTTCTCCCCTTGGTGCTGTAATCACGATACCTATTCCTGCTCTTTCTTTATTTCACGACCCATCAACAAAAACTTCCCATCGTCGTGAACTATTTGAATCCAAAATATCTAATGGATCTTCTTCTTCACACCCTGGCAGTCCTTGAATTTCATATTCTTCCTCAATTGGAAAATCTGCCAAAAAATCAGCTAGAATTTAAGATTTCTGCGCAGTTTGTATTTCATAAACAATGTTGTATTGTTCCAGCTGAGCATTCCATTTTGCTATTCTTCCTACTTTTCCTGTATTCTTTAAAACTGACTCCAATGGTGCTTTTGTTAATATACGAACATAATGAGTAAGAAAATAAGTGCGTAACTTCTGAGTAGCAAATACTACTGACAAAATTAGTTGTTCAATCTTGGTATAATTTCTTTCTGCTGAATTCAGAGTCTTGCTGATATAATATATTGGTTTTTCAATCTTCTCATTCGTTCGCACCATTACCCCACTGATTGCATTTTCTGTTGCCGCTATGTATAAAGTTAATATTTCTTCTGGCTATGGTTTTTGCAATGCTGGCAACGTGGCGAGATGTAATTTTATACTTTGAAATGCTTGTTCACAACGATCGTTCCATTCAAATTTATTTTTCTTCTTAAGTACATCAAAAAAGGGCTTGCATCGTTCTGATGATCTCGCAATGAATCTACTCAATGCAGCTAAACACCCATTTAACTTCTGTACACTTTTTATACTGTTTGGTGATGGCATATCTGTTATTGCTTGTATTTTTGCTGGATCAACTTGTATTCCATCTTTCGTAACCAAATATCCCAAAAATCGTCCTGAAGTAACACCAAATATACATTTATCTGGATTTATTTTCATTTTATATTTTCGTAATGCACCAAAAATTTCAGCCAAGTTCTGTAAATGATCATCAGATAATTTACTTTTTACTAGCATGTCATCCACATAAACTTCCAAAGTTTTACCGATCCATGGTTTGAATATCGCGTCCACTAAACGTTGATATGTTGCTCCTGCATTTCGTAACCCAAATGGCATTCTGGTGTAACAATACAATCCCCGTGGAGTAAAGAACGATGTGTGTTCCTGATCTGCTTCTGCTAATGCTATCTGATTATATCCAGATTGTCCATCCATAAATGATAACATCTCATGTCCTTCAACGGCATCTACTAATTGGTCGATGTTTGGGAGCGGATAACTATCTTTTGGACATGTTTTGTTTAAATTAGTAAAATCTATACAAATTCTTACTCCACCGTTCTTTTTCGGGACAATCACCATATTAGAAATCCGTGTGGGGTATCGTACTTCCCGAATGAATCTTGCACTTAAAAGTTTAGTTAATTCTTTTTCCACTGGTTCATGGTATTCTGGTGCGACCTTTCGTATTTGTTGGCGAAAGAGAATTGCATCAGGACGTATTTTTAATTCGTGCTGTACGATATTAGGATCGATCCCCGGCATATCTTCCATTCTCCAAGCGAACACATCTACAAATTCACAAAGCAACTTAACTAACTGTTGTTCCAAATCTGCTTTTATTAAAATCCCAATTCGCACTTGTTTGGGCAATTCTGTAGTGCCAATATTTATGACTTTTGTTTCCTCTACTGGAGCGAAGACTGGTTTTGGAATCCCAATTGGAGTTGGGGTTCCCTTTAATTGCTACATCGTCCCTTTATGATGTTGTTCTACCAGATTTTCTTGACTCTGACTGCTCTCTCCTTTTTCATTTATCGTTTTATTTTTTGCATGCTTTTCTAAATATTGACTTATTTCTTCCTCCTTTACTTTAACTCTTCGTTCTTTTTTCTTTTTATGTTGTAGATGCTCCCGTTCCTCATTCGTTCTTGTTTCTGCCATTATACAAAACTTAGCATCTTCTTGATCACCCTTTATCTCCATATCTCCTTGCGGTGTTGGAAATCGTAAATATTGATGATATGTTGATACCACTCCTTTCAATTGGTGAACCCATCGTCTTCCAATTATAGCATTGTATGGTGATGGTGCATCCACAACACTAAATCTTGTCAAAATGTTGATCGGTCCAGCTGAAACTTCAAGATCAATGTCTACCTTTGGCTTGGAAGATATTCCATTAAACCCATAAATGATGTATCGTGATAAGATCAACTGATCTTCTTTAAAACCCATTTTATAAAATGTACTATAGAACATCACATTTAATGAACTGCCCCCATCCAAAAGTATTTTCTTTACATTCCAGCCTGATATCAATAATGTTAACACAAGAGGGTCATTATGCATTTCAATTTCTTGGTTTACTTCTTGTGCAGAAAATGTCAATGGATATGCCATCCAATCTTCCCATAATTCTGCTTGCCTTCCTTGAACTTTAAAGACTTCATGGTTCCGAATTCTCTTGCACAATTTTTTATTGATTGCGACATTCAAATCTGTATTATTCTTTTCCGCATATGATATCATATTAATTGTTTGTTCATTATATGGAATGCGTATTGCGTTGCTTTCATCATGTTTCTTTGTTGGTTCAACTTTCTGAAAAAATTCCTTTAACTCTCCAGCATCGACCATTCTTTGTACTAATGCTATAAAATTTCTACAGTTGTTTGTTGTATGCCCTTTATAGCTATGATACTCACAATAGTCTTTTGAATGTTGTGTAAACTCTGGTTGATTTCCCTTTGTTATTGGCCATTGAAAATTTGGCCGATTCTTCAAAATGTTGAATAATCTGAAATATGAAACATTAAGCTTGGTGAACGTTCTTTCTCGAAATTGCTGAGCAAAATTTTTACCATACCCTTGTCGAGGATGTTTTAATTCTCTTGATTCGAATTTCGGAAGAAATTTCCTTTTCTGATCAGGCGATTCCTCAACTGAATTTGTTCTCCTTGTGTTTCCTTGGCTTCTTGGATTAATTCTCGATCCTTGCTCTTGTATGTCTTGGAGCCTTGCACATGTTTCTATTATTTCTCTTAACTGGCCTTCAGTTTTTGGATTATTTGGGTGAATTTCAACAAAAAGCTGGCTTTTCCGATCAACAATCCCCCATTTGTAATGGTTTATAGCTGTTATTGGGTCTAATTCACCTATTGCTTGACATATCGCGTGCCATCTGACTGTATATGATCGGATCGATTCTTCTGGCCAAGATGTTAATGAATAAAGTTTGTCCTCCCCTGAATCAACTGGTTTATTATACATGCATGCTTCAAGAAACTTCCTCACCAACTGTGCGTAATTATGGATAGAATTTTCCGGTAATCTATCGTACCACAACAATGTCGTCCCTGTTAAACTGGATGGAAAACATCTGCACATGATTGCTTCATGATCGTCCCACCGGGTCATCACTCGATTATAATACTTTAAATGTGATGTTGGATCCTTGGTACCATCGTAACATTCGAATACTGGAATATTATATTCTCTTGGTAATGATACACATGTCAAATGTTGTGCTAACGGAGTTCGCTTTGCTTCTTTCAATACCTCTTCTATTCTTCCCCCCTCTTTATTTTTTAATCCTTTAATTTCTTCTTTCATTTGTTCCATCGTTTCCAAACATGTTTCCCATTGGGTTCGTTGAATCTCTTTTTCTTGTTGCCTTCTTACTCGAGATGTCGATCCTACTAACACCATTCTTTGATCTGGATTCCGTTGTTCACTTCTTGATATTTGTCTACTTGACATTACCTCCTGATTCCGTATTTTTGTCACAGCTGGTCTTTGCTCTCTCTGAATTACATCTTTTAAAACTTGATTTTCGGTTGCTAGTAATTCAATTCGACGGTTGCTTGCTATTTGCTCCTTTCTCATTTCATTTATTTCTTCTAATAAATCCTGTATTTGCTGTATTTTTCTTTGAGAACTCTCATGATCTGAAGAGAAATTCTGAACCACTGTATTTGGTGTTAATTCTTGATTTGGGGTATGATTTCCCTCGTTACTTTGTTGTTGTCCTGATTCTCTTCATTCCTCTTGTCTATTCTCCCAGTCTTCATTATCATTTTGGTTCCCAGAATTAGCGTCTTGAGACATATTTTTCAGATCCTGTTGTTTCTTAACTATTTTTCGCCTTGCTGATTGCTTTCCTTGCTTGATATCTAAAAATTTCTCAGAAAGTCAGTCAAATGAACTCTTACACATCAAAATCATAAGAGATCCTATTTATTACTTTAACTGTAAATTCTTCCTATCACAAATCTTATTTTTTCCCAATTCATAAAATCCTTTATTTCATATTCTTATCTATCTTTTCAAACATTTTTCATTTCAATAAAACATGCTTATGTAAATAAACTTTACACTTTTTGTATCTTGCAAAATTGAATTTTTCCAATCTTTTCTTTTAAATTTTTCCAACCATATCCGTTCTTTTCTTAATAAAAATGTTTCTTTCTTGGACTATTTATTTTTGAATTTAAAACCTTTTTTCCTTCATCAGGTAGGATAAATCCTTTAATATCCCTGTTTCTAGCGCCAAATTGTTTATGCCAAAAAATCTTTTCGACTAAAACAACCAATCATATTTTCACATATCAATTAAAGGTTGAAATCGAGTATCACCCAAACATCTTTGTATTGATTTTATGAAATCATTTCTGTACAATACATAAAATCTTTTCTGTACGATGCATATGATCACCCAAATTTAACATTTTTGAGCTATGATCTTTTCATATTGTTTAATTAAGTACAAAAAATCCTTCCATAATATAATTACTTCATCTAGATTCATACCTAGAAATTTCTTCTCTTTCTTTCTAAGGTTTTTCTTCCTATTTTTTCCCGACCCCCTCTTTGTTGTCTGGCTTCTTCTATTTATAGATTTATTTACTGGGTCCCTCTTTGTG
>JAJJMC010030312.1:0-14834 GCA_023531435.1 Papaver californicum
TTTTTTTTTTTGTAAGTTGGGGTTGTGCAGGATAGTGTCCATAGTTTGCACATGTTTCGTAAATGGTAATTGTTTGCTCCACCTTGTATTGTGGGTGAAGTTTCCGCGCAGAACCTTGCTTAGTTGTATGCATTGTGTGTGTTTTCTTCTCTGAGACAGAGTTAGGAAGAACATTATTGATGCATTTTGGAGAGTGGGTGTCTTTTTTGGTGTATGCAGTTATGTGGGTGTTGAGTATTGTAGAGATGAACTGGGATTTTAGAAGTTAGGGTGTCTAAGAATTATGTGTATGCAGTAAAATTTTAAATCAACTAGTGGGTTCCTGTTTACTAACTTGGTGTTGTTGGTTTCATAAGTGGGCATTTACTGCAAGCGGTTGAGGGATATTGGCTGAATTTGGTTACATTTGTAAAAAAGGTGTGGTACAAAGCATGTGGAACATTCTCTATAACTTTAGGAGATACCGGTTTCAAATTATGTCTGCACATTCTTAAACTTCATGTTCTCTGTGTTAATATCCTCAGTCCACCACTGTTTGGTTAGACGAAATTTGCATTTTGAAATTCTTTCCGTCTGTTGCCTGTCTCTCTCTCTTTCTTCTATGTTAATATCCTCAGTCCACCACTATTTATCTTTATGTTCTTTGTTATTTATGTGTAGACAGTTTTGCACACTGGTGGAATATGCTAATGTGTACTGTGTAGTTTGGAAAGCTTACCTAATAAGAAGCTCAAGTGACCAGATATGTTGTGGTGACACCTGTCTTACTTGTATTGATGAGATTTGCTTAATTGATTACAATGAAAAACAGGTATTGTATGTAACGTCTCTTATTGATTTGGATAGCTATAGCTCAATTGTGTTGAGTTTTTGAGTTAGCTTTTTGTTCTTTTTTGTAATTCAAGTGTATATTTTTCTGTTACATATTACAATACGGCTTTTGTAGGTTTACTTGTGCCCAGAGATCCAGGAGCTCCCTCATGTGAAAGAAAAGACAACTTTAAGGAGTTTGTTGCTGATATTATAGAATAGTAGGTTTGCTGAATAATGCATTCTTCAAACCATTATATTATTTTATTCTCTTTTGCCTTGAAGCTAAACATTGTACCTGCTGAAAATTTGAGTACCAAGCAGAAGTAAGACTTGAACTGAATTTTTTGGTTATTTTTTATAAATTTTGTGTTGACAGGTTAGTCGATTGATGGATCTCATTGTTCACAGCTAGCTTATATACTAACAAAGAAATATTTCTCCGAGAGCTCATCAGGTATATTATCCAACTATCCATTTCTTATTTTTTTGGGAATATGAATTTGATATGGGTGACTTTAGATGAAGTTAACTTTAGGATATTTTAGTTTGTCTACTTACTTAGATATGCATATTTCAACAGATTAGTGGTGAGTGTTTTTTCTGCAATTATATTTTACACTTTTATCTGCAATCATCTTGTTCACACACACATAAGTGTTATATATAGGTCAGAATGGATAAATCTTGGATGGGTAAAGATAGGTTATCACCAGAATACACCAAGGGGGTTGAGGCCTTCTTGAAATATGCCACAGATCATGTTGTCGAAGCTGGAAGTCATGTTTCCATATTATGTCCGTGCAGGTTGTGTATGAACAGTAAAGCAGCATCGGTGAATGAAGTGAGAATCCATCTGTACGTCAAGGGCATCAATCAGAAATACAAGATATGGGATTCACATGGTGAATTTGAAACACCTGGTGCTGATAATACCAAATCACAGACTTCATATAATTCTGATGTTTAGTATGAGTTTGGAGATTATGAAGATGATGAGTTACCGGATGATGCTGCAGCAGCAATTGCATTGGTTCAGGCTATACACGAAGAGTTTATAGGAGATCCAGATAATTTTCAAAAGTTAAAACAAGATGCGGAAAAACCACTTTATCCTAACTGTGAATCCCATACAAAGATGTCATCATTGCTTAAGATCTTTAACATGAAAGCAAAAGGCGGATGGTCTGATAAGAGTTTCTCAGAATTATTGAAAGAGTTAAAAAGTATGCTCCCATCGGATAATGAATTGCTTGCGTCTTTGTACGAGGCTAAGAAAACTCTTATGGCATTAAGAATGGAATATGAAAAAATACACGCTTGTCCCAGTGATTGTGTGCTTTACAGGAAGAATTACAAAGATGATGATTTTTGCCCGACCTGCGGAGTTTCAAGATGGAAAGAAAAGAAGGCGCCATCAGACACAAGTAAAGGGGTTCCTGCGAAAGTGATGTGGTATTTTCCACCTATACCTAGATTTAGAAGGTGGTTTGGATCACCAGAGACATCAAAACACCTGACATGGCATAACCTTGAAAGAGTTCCAGATGGTAAACTACGTCATCCTGTTGATTCTCCTACATGGAAACAAGTTGACAGTAAATGGCCAGAGTTTGCCCGAGAACCTCGAAATTTGCGGTTAGGTCTTTCTACTGATGGGTTCAATCCAAACAGTGGTTCAATTGGTGGCAGTTATAGTTGTTGGCCTGTCATGTTAGTTACTTATAACCTTCCACCTAACTTGTGTATGAAAAGAAAATTCATTATGTTAACGATGTTGATATCAGGTCCTAAACAGCCTGGAAACGATATTGATGTCTATTTGGCCCCTCTTATTGAAGATTTGAAGAAACTATGGGAGGAAGGAGCTGAAGCTTACGATGCCTTCAAAAAAGAGATATTCAATTTCAGAGCCGTACTTCTATGGACGGTAAGTGACTTTCCGGCATATGGTAATCTTAGTGGTTGCCCTAAAGGAGGATATAATGCTTGTCCAGTTTGTGCTGACCGTACTTCTTCTATTAGGCTTAAATACTCCCAAAAGAATGTTTATACCAGTCATAGAAAGTCACTTCCGAGAAAACACAAGTTTAGAAAGGAGAAAGAGGCTTTTAATGGTCACCAGGAGTTAGACCCTGCTCCAAAACCTTATTCTGGTGAAGAAGTATTCAGTCAGGTTGAAATAATAGAGAATTTGTGGGGAAAGAAAGTGAAAACTAAACCAATCTACTGGAAAAAGAAGTCGATATTCTTTGAACTTGAATAATGGAAGTACTTGCTAATTAGACACTGTTTAGATGTCATGCACATAGAAAAAAACATAGGTCAGAGTTTTGTGGGGACATTACTGAACATACCCAAAAAACGAAAGATGGTTATAATGCTCGTAAAGACCTTGAAGATTTGGGGATGAGGCCTGAATTGGCGCCTAAAGAAAATGGAATAAAAGCCTATCTGCCTCCTGCGTGTTTCAAGTTAACAAAAGAAGAAAAGAAAACTTTTTGTAAAACCTTGTCTGATTTGAAGGTTCCCGAAGGTTACTGTTCAAATCTGAAAAACCGGGTATCGATGTCGGATTTGAAGTTGTATGGTCTAAAGTCACATGATTATCATGCACTAATGCAAGAGTTTCTTCCTTTAGCTATACGATCCATTTTGCCTAAGCATGTGCGATATTCTATAATCAGATTATGCTTTTTTTTCAAGGAAATCACTAATGCAAGAGGTTGATGTCAATCACCTGACAGAAGTACAAAATGACTTGGTGGTTACCTTATGCTTATTATAAAAATATTTTCTTCCGTCTTTTTTTGATATCATGGTTCATTTAACTGTGCATCTAATTCGAGAGGTTAGATTATGTGGACCAGTTTGCTTCCGATGGATGTATCCTTTTGAAAGATTTATGAAGGTTCTGAAAGGATATATTCGAAACCGGAATTGTGTAGAAGGCTGCATTGCTGAGGGCTATATTGTTGAAGAGGCGGTGGAGTTTTGCTCTCACTACTTAAAGATGGTTACCATTGGTGTTCCTACAGATAGGATGGCTGAAAAAAACAAAAACGTGGAGAGTACCAGATTTATTTCTGAAGGGAAGCCGTTATCAACGCTTAAGCAAGTTAAAGTCAGTGACACATTGCTGAAGCAGGCACACCAAACTGTACTGAATAACACAACAGATGTGCAGCCTTACATTGTGTAAGAACTATACGATTTGACTTTGTTATACTGTATTTGAAATATATGGTTTACCAAATATATATTTTCTGATTCACATTTCAGGCTACACAAGGAGCATTTGAGGGAAGAGTCTCCGGAAAAATCCGAAGAATGGCTATTGAAAGAGCATAACCGAACATTTAAGGATTGGCTAGAGACAAAAGTATATATTGCTTTATCTTCTCCCTGTGATTTTGGTTTCTGTCTTGATGTACTATTTCTTGATTTGTACCTTGGAGATCTTATTCTCATTAATTTTCATCTCGGCTAGTTTTGGTTACCTTATGCGTTGATTTAGCACCTTGGTTGCATAAATTGCACTTGTTGAACAATAAATAAAAACGATTGACGTAGACATGGCTATGTTTCAGTTAGGGTAGTATTTTGGAAGAAAAGACGGAAATCACTATTTTAGTGCACATTAGCTTTCAGGGTTCAGGATTTGTCCTACTTTTCTTGAGAATAATAAATAGAGTTTGTTCACTACTCTCGTTGAACATTAGCTTTCAAAATGATTATCCTCTACAACTTCATTACTCACATATGATTTTTGATTATTTTGTACCTATTATTCTGATTTGCAGGTCGAAGAAGAACTACAAAATCCAAATCATGATATTTCGACAGAATTAGAATGGATAGCATGTGGCCCAAGTCACCACGTATACAAAGTTGAAGGATTTGAAGTCAGTGGTTATCGTTTTCACACTAGGGATCGGGATGATAAAAGAGTTAACCAAAATAGCGGAGTAAGCCTGGTTGACGAGGATAACATCTGTTACTATGGTGTGATCCAAGAGATATGGCTTCTCGACTATCAGATTATGAGGATACCTCTGCTCAAGTGTACCTGGGTACATAATCAGCATGGAATAAGGAAAGACGACTTGCATTTCACACAAGTTGATTTTCGGAGGTTAGCTCATAAAAATGAACCCTTTATTATGGCTTCTCATGCCAAACAAGTGTTCTATGTACAAGACCAACTTTACCCTAAGCTGTCTATCGTCATATCAACACGTGACAAAGACGTAAATGTCGAAGAGTTTGTAGATGAGTCACTGGTCTTTGAAGGTAGTCATACTTTCGAAAATACAGTTCCAGCTGCGGATTCGTTTGACATCAATTGTGAGTCTCAGTCTGCTCTGTTGCGTAACAATGATGATGGTGTCTGGATTGAAGACTTCACGAAAGAGCAAAATAAAAAAACTAAGAAGAATTCCAACCCAAGAGAAGAAGACAATCCAATGGACAATGATAGTTCAACGGATGATGACAGTTCAATGGTAGGCGATTCAGATTTAGATTAATTCGCTAACCTGCTAATGATTTTCCCTAGCAGTCACGATTTAATTGGTATGTGAAGATAAGATTCTAATTTTTCTAAGCTTTCTCTGACCTCTCCATACAATTGGGAGAATTGTTTTTTGTGCTGGTGGTGGTTGGGATTTGTTCATGCAGGACCAGTAGATTATGAATGAAACAGGAGCAAATGTCTTACTTAGAGGACGTGGTTCAGGAATTCTGGAGAATCCGCAAAGCCTTGATTCTGGATTTACGCTACATTTGGTTGACGAGGATGAAGACCTTAGATGATAATAAGGGTGAACATGAAATCTCAAAGATTAATTCTGGAGAATCCGCAAAGTCAAGGTTCTATTCAGGAATTCTGGAGAATCCGCAAAGTCAAGGTATTCTGGAGAATTCTGCTAATGCACATAGAAGAAGACAATCCCAAGAGAAGAAGACTTCAGTCTATGATTTTTGTGTTTGTAGACATCCTAATATTCCCCTTATTTCTTACACTTGTATTGCACCTCAATCGATCTTACTATTAGTTGTAACCTGATTCCATTTAGACAGATAGCGCTGTAATACTAGTTATAGAATCTTCATATTTATATATAAACATCAATTTGTTGTGTCTTTTTACAAAATTTAATCTTTATTCAAATGCTGAGGCGTACAACACATTCAACTACTAAAAGGAAAACTAAAACCCGAGATGGTAGTAATCGAGATAAGTCTGGATGCAGAAGAGGCTAACAATGAAAAGCCTGGAACTCAGGAGGATTCATCGGGGAAGGGTGCAGACTTTAACATCAATTTTATCTTCTAGTAGTAGTACAGTTGCTTGTAGGCATCAGTTGGCCAGGGAACTGTTGGCTTTTGTATGGTAGTCCTGGACTTCACAATGTTGTGAATTTGAAAACACCAACAGGTTTAGCTTGAGAGATTCAGAACTACTTTTCACCCAATATGAAATAGCTTAAATACACCCCAATAGAGACATGATTATGCACCCCGAGCAAAGACATGACACGTGTTAGAGAAAAGCAAAATGTCTGTCGGAAAACATAGGATTCTACAAGTTAAAGAAGCTCAACAATCAACACTGAAAACATCAGCTCTGTTGTTAGGTTAGGGTAAACTAAAGGAGGATTTTCATTTACTCTTAGGTATTTTAGATCTGGGTTTTATGCTCTAAATCCCAAAATAAATTTAACTCTTTCAACGAGTGCCCTAGCTGCTTCTAATGGTCTTCTCTTTTTGGTAATCTTCTATCCTCTTTAATTATTATTATCACAATTTGAATTGCTTCAAATTTTAATTTCAGTACGTAATTGCTTAAGGGAATAGATGACATTGAATTAATACTAGCTTAAGGGTGCAGACTTTTTCTCATATATGTGAAGAAAAATATCTTTCTGGGATTCTAGGAGTAGACATTTAGTATGTTTGTTCCCCCACTCATTTTATCACTTAAGGACAAAGGGATGTTTTTTCACAATCATATAAACTGAGTACTGGACAAACTTTGATATTAGATATCAAAGTTCACTTGAAATCTAAGTTAAGTTAGTACTGGTGTTTAATTTTTTGATTAAAATTTATTATTCATGTGCTTGTGTGTTGCTTGTAAATTTTATTTTGATTTATGTTCAATTGGGTTTTACTTGATGCAGGAATGGATATGTCTCAGCTTACATGTGGAGGTTGCCGAACATTGCTAATGTACGCGCGTGGGGCGACAAGTGTGAGATTCTCTTGTTGTCACACAATTAATCTTGCCAGACCACCAGCACCAGGTTTGTTCTTTGTGCGAAAGTTTTGCGAATAACATAAACTATCTCATATTTTTGCTGAAGATTTTATTTGCTTAGACTTCTAGCATCAAATGTAACTGAATTCTAATTGTGTAAACCTTCCATCTTTTACTGGTATCTCAAATGCTCAACGAAATACTCAGACCATTAGGATGATAAACTCCATACATGACTAGACTATAAGCGGATGTAATTTAGGTGCCTGAAACTAGTTTTCTGAATATCTACTGACTTTTCAACAGGTATGATTTATGGAACTCGGGGCATTTAGTTATAACACTATTCTAAATATGTCAGCTCACTCCTGTCTATGATTACACCCTTTCCATGATTATATCCATATTCACAGCATTCTAAGATGTCACTGAGAGTTTAAAGGAGTTCATGAGCTCACAATCTATTTATGTGGGATATTTGGTTTATCTTAAACTCTAACCTAATCGTTAATCTATGGTGCCTCTTTGCAGGAATTTTAAGTTGTCATCCAAATATTATGGCCCCTTTCAAGTACTGTCCAGAATTGGTCAGGTAGCTTATAAGCTCAACTTGCCCTCAAGTTCAAGGATTCACGCAGGATTTCATGTCAAGGAGAGGGGTAATGTCATTTCCCTGCAGCAATTTTAGCCGTTGATGCTAGGTATTGTAATTGATATCCCTATTTATTTTCTATCGTTGAAGCATTCTACTTTTGTCAAATCGTCTTTCAGCTTATTAATTGCGTTGGTGTTAAACACTTTCTCTAACTCCTCATTGATGAGCTTCAAATTATTTAGAGATACATTTTGGATAGGAAAAGTAGGTGTTTGAGGTTTAATAGCAAGTTGATTTTGGTCCAAACCAAGTATTTCAATTGTCAGAAATCCATCGAAACATCCAGAGATTGAAACATCTTCTGAAGAGAACTCAACCCCTTCGCAAGGGAAGAGCTCTTTGTTTTCTTGAAATCTAGCAGAACCCATTCTAGCTAATTTTTCTTAGTTTAGCTTAGTACTTTTATCTTAAACTCTGATAAACTTTCTGAGATTGGTTTTCCATGTTAGGAATTCTAATGAAGGTATCTTGGATGCATCTTCTACAGGTACGTATATCTCTCTTTCTCTTAGTTTCTCTTTTATTGGAGTTTCGTCTCTGGTTTGTGTGTTTTTTCCTTAATAAAAAGAGGCTTGTTGTCTATAAACCCAAATAACAAACACAATAAAACTGTAGTTTGAATTCTAGACATCCAAATCCTGGTTGTTCTGCATTCAATTTCTTTTATTGCTACAATTTATATTAAAGAACCATATTCGGAGCTTTATGTATGATACCCATATTAAATTACTATAAGGCCACTTCTCAGTCTCTATATCATCCTTATGGTAAGGTCAAGTTATAAGGGTTTCCATGTTAAAAACATTCCAGTAATAATATATGTAGGGTTTTTTTGGTCACTCATGACTTAACAACCGCTCTCCCACTCACACACGACCTAACAACCTTCTGAAACATATATTCTCCTCTTTGTTTAAACCTTCTCAAAAATATCTCTGTTTCCCCTATACCTTGCATTTTTTCTTAAAACTAAAATCACCATTTCTTTCTCCTCTCTTCAACAAATACCTGGTGTCTGTTGTGCCAACACTTGGAGGTACCATTTTTTTTCTTCATCTGTTCTCTATGAAATCAATGAAAATACATAACCATTTTTTGTCTAGGGTTATAACGTTTTTGATTGAGATTATGAATAATGTATATCTTGGTTTAAGATTTATAATGCTGTTTAGAGTGACAAAATTAGTATGAAACCAATGAAAATACATAACCATATTTGTCTAGGGTTATAACATTTTTGATTGAGATTATGAATAATGTATATCTTTTTTTTAAGTTTTAGGGCATTTGCTGTTTAGAGTGACAAAATCAGTAGTTGTTGTTTACCTATTATTGATTTAACAAATAATCTTAACCTATGATGTTCATTTTTCATCAATTCTAGTAATGGAAGATTCAACGTCTGGTTCAGAGCATGATTCAGAGCCTCAGCCAGAGAACAGTGCTGACTGTATTGAGAAACAACGTAAGATAGTTAAACTGTCAGAACGTCAAGTAGCTTCGAGGAACCAGATTTCTTATATCTGTTTTTGTTTGTGTTAGTCTACTTATTCTTGATAATAATGATTTGTTAATTGTAGGTAAAAATAAACCTCGAAGTATTACGAGGTTACCGCTTCTCGCTAGTGAGAACATACTGAAGAAGAAACAAATACTTTTGAATGAAGACGGTCTACCAATAGTAAGGGGACAAGCTAATTTGAAAAGCTACATGGGAGTTATTGCAAGGGCGCAGATACCAATAGACATCGACTCCTGGAAATATGTACCTCTTTCAAAAAAGGATCGATTGTGGCAATTAATACAGGTATTTGTATGAATGAATATCAAATTTTATACACAACTATTTTTATGAATGATATCAGATTTTATGTGTATTACATGTAATATATTTATATGTTTCTTGTATCAATATGTTTAAATTTCTTGTGTTAAGAGTCGATTTGAAGTCGAACCAGGTTTGAAAAAACCTTTGATTAGTGGATGTGGAGAATTGTGGAGAAACTTTAAGTCTAGACTCACACAGCAAATTCGGAAGTACAAGGATCAACATCAGAAACTCAAGAAGCCCCCAACAGAATATCCACAAATTAAGCAACTACAGTGGGATAGATTTGTGAAGTCCAGATTGAGTGAAGAGTTTGAGGTGTGCATATATATACTTTCTTTTAGTTGTTTCCTTGTTAAACTTTTTCCCTTATAGCCCTTAAAGCAAGTTTGTTTGTGATTTAAAGGATATACATGAAAAATAATCAGAGAAGAGAAGACAAAATATTTACAACCACCATTCTGGCCGTAATGGTTACGACGGGCTAAAGGAGATATTAGTACGTAATTGTTTTTATTATTGTCGTTATCTTGTAATATGTAACTAGTTATATCTTTATCTTTATGGCTGTTCATCCATTAAATTTCAAATGAGCAGATAGAGAGGGGTGACTACACACCAGATGAAATTGATCGAGGTGTATTGTGGAAGGAAGCCCGAAAGGTTGATGGAGAATACAAAGATGATGCGTGTAAACAAAAAGGAGATGAAATTGTAAGCTTTCTTACATATGTAGGATGAGATTAAAAAGAGACATAAAGGTATGGTTTCTCTGAATTTACTAACTTTCTTCCTAACTTACAAATATTTCTGTATGCAGGATGAGTTTGAAAAGAGACATAAAGATGGGACAGTTGATGAAGATAGTGATATTGATGCGATAACCAAGCTTTTTGGTCCTGAGCATCCAGGAAGAGTCAGGGCAGCTGGCAAACACATTACCCCAACTGCATTCTTTGGTAAACAGAGAAGTCGCTTCAGCGTAACCAAGGCACGGTACGAGGAAGTCCTACAGGAAAATAAGCGTTTGAAACTAGCAAATGCTGTATTAGAAAAGCAGGTTCTAAAATCTCGACAAAGTCATCAGGTGATATACAAATTTAATTTTCAAAACTTATTCTGTTATGAAATCTTTTTTTCTTTGTTTCTGTTTACTGTCTTTTTAAACTTATGCATTTGGTTCTACCTAGCTACTTGATTGGATTTTTAGGAAGTGGTTAGATTGAGGAAATGATATTGCAGTGTGATGGCTAATCCATGCAGTATATGTTTAGTGATTAAGTGATCATATTGAGTTTGTTTTCTTGGATATCTATTGGCATGTTGGATTTTTGTTTATGTTTGGAATCTTTGGCGGATATCTGTGAATAGTAATCAGAATATCATATGTACCCTGTTGCTATTCACATGATATATACTTGGCTGTGGTTTCCATCACCTAGGTCCTTAAAGTTATTTCAAACCATATAAGTTCTTTTGTAAACCATACACGGGAGACAAACGTGATACATGAGGTTAATGACCACAGAACTGTGTTGCCAGTAACCCACAGTGGTGAAGGTAATGTTGGGATTTAGTTGACTTTTGTGGGTGTGTTTTTATGGTCATATTTTTAGAAATGTGACTGTTGTGTCTGATCCAATTTTTGCTGAATATTTTGTGTAAAAAAATACTCACATGTAACATCAGTAGCTTGGCTATTCAAAGTGCAAGCGACATTCCGTTACATGGTATGGACTAAAAGTCTAAGGCATTTATACTAGTTTGCTGGTTATCGACATAATGTTTAAACCGTCTTCATATATTGTACGTGTTCTTAAATATATTTGTGATGCGATCAATAGGTACATCAGATATTATATTGACTCTCATATTTAATATTGATATTTTTTTCAAATTTTAGTCATCTGCCGCATATTTCCCCCATCTAGCTCAACCAACTATGTCTCAATCGTCAAGAAGTCCCAAAATTCGAAAGGTAGAAGTTACCACGTTTTTTATTAATATATTATGGAAATTTTTTCTTTTTTTCTTTCTTTTGTTACTATAATTTTAAAATCTTGTTGTGAGCCAACTAAATTTCTTTTCCAGAAATCTGTTACTGCTACTACAAGGAGTTCTGAAGTTGAGAAGGCATCTCACCACCATCTAGCTCAGCCAACAATGTCTGAATCGTCAAGAAGTCCCATAATTAAAAAGGTAAATTTGACCACATTTATTTGATTATTATTTGTTGCAATTTTTTCTTTTTTCTTTTGTTACTCTAATTTTTAATCTTGTTGAGAGTCAACTAAATTTTTTTCTCCAGAAAGCTGTTACTGCTACTACAAGGAGTTCTGAAGTTGAGAAGGCATGCCTTAAAAC
This sequence comes from Papaver californicum, assembly GCA_023531435.1. Classification (NCBI taxonomy): domain Eukaryota; kingdom Viridiplantae; phylum Streptophyta; class Magnoliopsida; order Ranunculales; family Papaveraceae; genus Papaver; species Papaver californicum. Next base: position 11,920 of record JAJJMC010030312.1, read on the forward strand.
ATTTGTTTTTTTACCCCTGTATGAAATGGTGTACATACATATGAATTATTTTTAATTGTTAAACCGTTTCACCAAATTATTTCATTGATCTCATTAGTGATTTTTTTTCACATTTTTAAATATTAGATTTCCTGTTTACAGACAACAGCTAATTCGTTACTAAAACAAATTGTTCCTAAGAGGAAGAGATCCGGGAGTGATATTCATCTCAAGTCTAAGCAGAAGAAGGTAACTAATTGTCCACTACCCAATATATAGCTTGGATCATTAGTAGTGTTCATTGGTTATCAAAATAATTGATTAATGGGTATATTGATGCAATCTCATAATCAGGTTTCCGAATCTCCTACAGATACGTCCGCTGAAAGATTTGGAATTGGGAAGGTAGTCTTTGACATATCCCATGGTTGACTTGTAGTATTCTATGCTTTATTTTTCTTCTCATTATTATTTTGTAGAAACTAATTGGTCAAATACATATAGGCCAAACCATGCAAGTTATTCATAGACTCTGGTGAGGTTGCAGCTGGAAATGCCTTTGACAGCAACCCCAAAGAAAAGGTACATAATGTTGAGTTGGGTGAAGGTAATTGCCGTGTTCTGGTTCTGTCTGCTAAAGATCTTGAAGCATTAGTCCCAATACCACATGAAGATGAGATAGTAACCATCAAAGATGCTCTAGGGACATACGTGGCGTGGCCCAAAAACTTGTAGTTGTAGAGGAAAAGGTATGTGGCTAATGTTGCATTGTATTCTTTGACCTGTTTTATTATTATTACTTTTGTATTTCTGGTCATGAATCTTATTTTTTAGGGTGAAGATACAACAACTTCTTTGGATTTCCTTGAGAAATTTTTGAACGATGCAACTTGCCATTTAAAAAAATTAGGGGGGGCAGTTTTTGCTACAATAGAGGCCAATGTTTTCAAGACGGCAAACAATGACTCTGTATGTATTACAGAGGGCGATATCGAGAGTATTTGTAAACGAGAACTGCGGGCATCTGTTACTGATGTTGTTATTTACATCAGGTAATGCTAGACGTTATCCTCATATGTAGTAGTATAATCAACAATGTATCTATCATAAAGTCTTAAAACTTCACATGTCTCGATTTTCAGGTATTTGCATCAAAAAGTTCTCTCGACAAAAAAACAAAACAAGTTTGCCTTTATGGATCCTACGGTAATAACTGCAAGTGCATCTAGTTCTTCAAAATTGACCAGTGATTTGGTAGCGCGGATGGACAAAACAACCGAAGAACTTGTTTTCGTACCCTATGTGAAGAAGTAAGTATTAGCGTGTTATACGTTTCAATATTAAAATTAAGCACACTAGTATTTGGTTTTAGAATGTTCTCACTTTTCATCTGTTGAAGAAGAGGATGTCTGAGTTGTCTCCTTTGGTGGAGTTTTAGCACATGACCCATATATTTTATATGCATTCATCAAATATTTCCTTTATTTTGAACAAGTTCTGTGATTGATGTAGGAAAATGGATTATCATGCCCTAGGTTTTTTTATTGTTATTGGAAGACGTTATTAACTTTGGTTGTTTTACAGCCATCATTGGGTATTAATGGTTGTGAACTTGAGTATTCAAAAGGTATGGTGGCTGGATTCGCAAGGGGGGCAACAAGATAAAGAAATTGACAAAATCATGCAAAGATCAATTACATTTCTCTTTTCATACTAATTTTGTATTGTCATTAAGTATCTTCATATTTACTTAAACTTATTGTCATCCAGGGTTGTGGAAGGATGCCTTAAAAAAAGACATTCGAATGGTTCTACGATGTTTTGTTTTCCACAAGTAAGCGCACTAACTTAATTGTGATGATAAATTGCAAAATTGAACATTATTAACCAATATATTACGTATTGCATGAATATTAGCATATCCCGCAACATAAAAACAATTGGGAATCTGGATTTTATGCAATGCGATTTATGAAAGAAATCATAGAAGGGCAGCTAAAACTGCATAGTACAGTAATGGTAAGTACACTTTTGGAGTTTTCTTGTTTTCCTTTTGATCTTCATCTTCTTAATTAGTTGTTGATTTTAGAACTTTGGTGTGTTTGTTGAAGGCTTTACATGAATGGGTTTTTTGCAAATGAAAATGCCTTTTGCCAGAACTTGATATGTTTGTTATACCTCAAATGCAATATTGATGTAGTTGATTTATTGTGAAACATTCCCCCTACTGGACTTCGATACCTATAGTTTTCTTGTGGTGAGTGAGTAGTGCTGGTGGGTTACAGAGTTGGTGTAAGTGGTTTGTTGTTGATGAATGGGTGGTGCTTCTGAGTGCTTGATTTGGTGGGTGTTGTTTTTGGGGAGTGAGTTAATGGAATTAATTAGTGGTACTTATTTTATGAAAATGCAATTTTCATTTTGGTTAATTACTTCAAATAGTACTTACTTTGTATTCTTTTTGCAGAGGAAGTCCAAGTACAATGAAGGAGAGATCATGGAAGTATGAAGAGAATGGATAAACCATGTGCTGCCGTTATTAGTGACATGAATTGGCAGGAGTAGATTGGGGACATGAATTGGCAGGAGTATATTTCGATCAGCACTTCGGAAAATGGATGTGGTTTCGATCAACACTTCATTGTTAATTTCTTTTAGTTAGTACTATATAAGACTACTTTCACATCAAGTCTTTTGAATTATATATGTAGTACATTCACTTCTAGTTAACTTATTTTATTTGAACTTACTAGTTCCGTACTAGCTATCTGTTAAACAGTTTATTGAGTAATCTAATGACAATTTTATTAAAAGCTAATTTTCTTTCTATAAATTTATTGAGCAGTATCAGTAGCTAGTTTGCTACAAATTAGCCTTCTACAAAGTTGACTCTTCTATGACAGTTTTTTTTTTTTTTTTTTTTTTTTTTTTTTTTTTTA
>JAJJMC010030312.1:15446-34851 GCA_023531435.1 Papaver californicum
GAAACTGTCACCTTAGTAAAAGAAATTAAGTTATCCATGACAGTTTTAGTTAGAAAATGTTATTATATATTCTCAACAATGACAGGTTTATGAAAAAACTGATACTAATTGTTATGATTCCGTGACAGTTTCTTATAGACCCTTTCGTAACAGAGCCTTTAATGACAGTGCAATAATTTTTTAAAACTGTCACATAAGTATTTTGGTGGCAGTTTTGAACTGTCACGGAAGCCCAAATTTGTACTAGTGACCTATGCCCAACTTACTTCAGCTTTTATTCAGAAGTTCTTTCCTAGGAACAAAATTTCGTCTGTTAGGCAGAAAATATGCACGTTTTCCCAGCTAGAGGGAGAGTCTTTGTATGTGTATGTAGAAAGGTTCAATGACTTATTGTCCCAATGCCCAGACCACGGTATAGAGGAGTTAAGGCTAGTTCAGATCCTCTATGAGGGTTTGGACTACGCATTTATAACCTTGGTCGAGTCTTTGTCAACCGGAGGGTTCGACAGTAAGACTCCTGCTGAGGCGATGAAACTTATGAGTGACATCGCCGAGAAGACCCAGCAGTGGGAGAGCAGTAGGGAGCCAAAATGAACAATTCTTCTAGGAAGAGGAAATGTTCATAGGGTAGAAGGATCTTTTGATTCAAAGGCCCAAATAGAAGCCTTATCTAGAAGGCTAGAACTGGTCGAAATAAATCAAGCTAGTAGTTCAGAGCCCAACCAATTCGAAGAGCAGGCTTTTGCTCTTTATGATAACACTAGATTTGATAACCAGAGGAAGTTCGACCCGTATTCGGAATCTTATAACCCTGTCTGGAGAAACCACCCGAACCTTTCCTGGTCGAAAGGCCAGGATCAAGGTCAGTTTAGTAATGCTAAAGGTCCTCCATGCTTCAGTTATAAGAATGCGGCTGGTCCAACTCAGCCCAGCAATGACGAAAAGTATGAGCAGAGGTTCCAAAGCCTAGAAAAAGTTGTGTCTAGTTTACAAACCCAAGTTAGTGACATTGCTGCAGCTCTGAGAGAGAGAGAACCTGGTAGGTTCCCTAGTCAACCCGAACCCAATCCTAGAGGAGTCAATGAAATGTCGACTGGGGAGAAATCATCCAGTCACGTGAATGCAATTACGACCCTCAGGAATGGTAAGGTAGTGGATAACAAGGTAACTAGGCCCGTTAGTGAACAAACTGTAGTTCATCCTGACCCAATAGTTGAAGAGACTGATAAAGTCTCTGACGAGCCTGAGGCAACCCCTCAGATAACCGATTTCATGCCTAGAGCCCCATACTCTAGGTTGTTAGCACCTACTAGGAAGGAATCCAATTTTAATGAAATAATGGAAGTTTTTAAGAAAGTCACGATCAACCTTCCATTATTAGATGCAATTAGGCAGATTCCTGCTTATTCCAAGTTTCTTAAGGACATGTGTACGCGAAAGCGAAAACTTAGCGTACATAAGAAAGCTTTTCTAGCTAGTCATGTAAGTTCAATTATACAGAGTAGTACGGCCCTTAAGTACAAAGACCCAGGTTCCCCAACCATAGCTTGCACAATAGGAAACTACCGGGTAGAAAGATCCTTACTCGATTTAGGAGCCAGTGTGAACTTACTGCCGTACCATGTGTACCTCCAGCTAGGACTAGGCGATTTGAAACCTACTCATATGACTTTGCAGTTAGCTGATAGGTCTGTGAAAATTCCTCGTGGTGTCATAGAGGATGTTTTGATTGAAGTGGATAAATTTATTTATCTAGTGGACTTTGTTGTGCTTGATACCAGAACTGTGCCTGATCCAGAGAATCATATACCGGTTATACTAGGTCGCCCGTTCTTAGCAACATCTAATGCGATCATTAACTGTCGTAACGGTGTTATGAACTTGTCTTTTGGTAACATGACTATTGAGCTGAATATCTTCAACATTAGTAATCAACCACGTGAGCTTGATGACCCCACCTTAGAAACCGTCAACATCATAGAGACCCCAGTTCAGGAGTCATTACCAAACACTTTGATAGAAGACCCGTTAGCAAAATGTCTAGCCCACTTTGGATTAGAGTTTGATGAGTTAGGCCCATCAGAGACCTTACCTGTGATTGTAGCTTCAGATTTGGATAGTGACAAGGAGAATAGGCTAGTAACCGTGCTTCAGGACACTCATAAAGCCTTAGGAGGGACCATAGCAGATATTAAGGGAATTAGCCCAACAGTTTGTATGCACCAGATCCATTCAGAGGAGGAATCCAAACCGTCTAGGGAGATGCAGCGTAGGCTCGACCCGTTAGAGGATCCATTAGAGAAATGCCTAGCCAACTATAAAATTGATGGCGATAATGATAGTGTTATTAATAAAGTGAGCACTTTGTTAGGTTCTGCACCACCAGATTCTAATTTAGAAGAAGCAATTGACTATTTTCGAGAATCTGACGATCCGGAAATGAGGGAAATTGTTATTAGTCTATCTAGAGACACTGAAAACTCTAAGTTTGGGGGTGACTATCATTCTCCATGTGCTATACCATTAACTCTTAGGAAGGTTCCTAGCTTGGGACCTGACATATGCACGCCTGCCATTGTACAAGATCATTTTCGAGCTAGATCCAATGATCCTCCTGTTCAGAAAAAAGTTCAGTTGCCAAAAACCCATCCTCTAGTCGATGTGGTTTACCTAGATAGGGATCAAAGTGTGTTCAGATTGTTTATCTTCGTAGCTTGCTGTTGTTTTCTTCTATTGTGGATAACACTATTTGATTCAAATGATCCATAGTTGTTCCGATTATTGCTATATGATTTAAGGAGGTAACTTATGCTCATGCGACACGGTAATATCTTTCCCTAATTCCTTTTTGTGCAGTGTTTAAAAACATTGAGGACACTGTTTAATTTAAGTTTGGGGGTATTGAGAGACTTTTTAGGAATAAGATTTGGAATTTAGAAGCATGTGAACAATTCAGGGTGACATTAACCACTCTAGGTAGATGGAAACTTAGCCATTTTGCTATAAGGATTGGTGTGCCCAGCTAGATGGTATATTCATAAAGGAGACAGAGTTCAGGTGTTAGAAATAACATGATAGTTGTCACCACCACATCACGTTCTGTTTTATTATTTGCAATTTCGTGTTTCTCTGAGAGTATTGTTGGGTCCTAGCATCGACATGTTAATTAGCACTGGAATGACATTTAGTGTGTTGAGATCATGCCCCACATGAATAATACGTTAGTTATGTGTGTGGTCCCCCTGTCTCCGTCGCCTAAGCAAGCGTGGAACGCAGGATCCATGGGAACTTGTAAATATTTTAGTTAGTAGTAACCGTTGAAAATAAATGGGGAGTATCTCGACACACTAGGTTTCATCTCGGTACTGACCTTCAGACAGATATGGGACACATCGTTCGCCTTGGTCAACATTTGCGATCTTCTACAGTCTACGTTCATCTTCTAAGTCTTTTCATGTGATGGGTGGTTAGATAACTGTCTGAGTAGAACTTTGTTGTCTTAGATATGAATTTTAGTATGCTTGAGTCAACACTCATGTACAGTAATTGGATTCATAAAGGGTAATGGTTCCTATAGCCGAATAATTGAGTAGCCAACTAACTAGCTTGTTTAGTGTCTATACTTAATCGTTCACGTGTTGCTAAGATCTAGATTCAAGTTTTATGGGTATACCTCTTGTAAACCCTCACGAGATAAAACTCGTCCACTAGGGACACCTAGGGGTTTAACGGCTTACTGCATATGCTAAATGTAGTCGCGATTCCTGCGAAAGTGAGTTAGGATTTTTACTTTATTTGTAGAGTAGTTTGCTCGAGGACTAGCAAAATAGTAAGTTTGGGGGGTATTTGATAGACACATTTTAGTGTCTAAATTGTACCTTAGTTTCTATTAAGTTAGTATTCGATTTTGCAAATATTACGTGTTTTTATGCTTTTGTAGGTACATTAGAAGAATAAAGATTTGTGGAAAAATTGGCTCAAAAAGTGATAAAGGCACCCAAGGACAAGTGTTATTGGCACCCCAAGAATGGATAAAGGACACCCTAGGATCGGCCGAGTCAAACCAGCGAGTCAAATCGGCGAGTCAAACCAGCGATCCAGCGATTCAACTCGGCCGAGTCGACGATTCACTCATCGGGAAGTCCTGTTTCAAACAGGAAAGGATTGGGACTTGAATTTTGGGTTGTTTTCGGCTATTAAAGATGACCCATTGCGATTAGAGTTGAAAGAAATCAAAAAACAGTGAAAAATCCCGGAAAATCAGCTCGGGAAATCCAAGTTTGGCCGGAATGAGGACTCGGTTCCTGTTTGAGTTTGAATTGAAGATTGGGAGTGATTTGAGAGAGTTCTATTAGGTTTAGAACTCTCTCTAGGGTTTGTTAAGCCTATATATACCAAGTGATTCGAAGAAAATTGACCACGCATCCCTAGAGATTAATTCCGAGAAAGTCCGGCCAACTTCCGGCGCCGTCGATCACCTGCTGCTGCGCCGGCCGGCTGTTCTTCATCCAGCCATCATCGGAGAAGACGACTCAGCAACGTCTACATCTGTTGCTGATTCAAATATTTTTGTTGCCTATTCTTCCTGTTCCTTTGTTGCTTAGAACTTTCTGTAACAGCTGAACCTTGTTCTGTGACTTTTATATACGTATCTGTTTAGCTGTTACACCATTATTTCAACCTTGTAATCGATATTTTGAGCAATGAAGAGATCTTTTGAGCAAGTTTTCTTCACCATGAGCTAAGTTTATTTACTGGGATGATGGAGGAGGTTTTTCTCTCAATTTTATGTGGTAAGTCTATTTTTAATTAATTATTTATAATTCTTTTATTATTATTTGCATGGATTTAAATTAGAAAAAAATGGTTTTTATTAAATAGTTGTGTTCTCTTTTGATGGGTCATGTTTAGTTAATTACTCTTGATGTCCCATGCTTAGGTTTACAATTATTCTTCTAGAAAACATATTTTTGGCAAACTTGAATTAAATTGTTAAAAAGAATTACATGATTAATCACATAAATTGTTAGAAATAACTGAACCCTGATTCCTAATTTTCTCTATATTTTCTAAAAATCTTCTCTAGTTTATTTTCCTGATTTTTATTAGTTTAGAGTACATCCAATATTTTCTAAAATCGTTACCTTCACAAGTTCGAGAATCGAACACTTTATTTACCACTATTAAAATTACATCAACTTTTGGCGCCGCCGACGCGGACTTGTTATTAGGTTTAGGATTTTAGATTTATTTTTAGGTTTTTATTTTTAGTTTTATTATTTTACTTTGTTCTATTTTACGTTTCTTTTGGTATTTCTCCTTTTTGCTACAGGTTGAATTTTTGATCGAAAAGGGAAGTAAGCCAAAGTTTTGGAATTAAAGCTAAAGACTTGGAATTAAAAGGGAAAAGCTTAAAGAACGAAAAAGAAGATCGAAGATTTTATTAGATTTTTAGTTTATTTTAATTAGTTTTAATTCGTTTAGAAAATTGTATTAGGGTTTTATTATTTCTGTAATTTTGCTTTTATTTTCGGACACTTTTTGGACTTTCTTTTGGACATTTTGGACATTTTATTATTTTTAAACCCTACGGAAGGGTAGTTTTAAATATCAAACTGTGTGCAGGGAAGGACGACAATTACGATATTGTCTCGGCCCCTCGGGTTCGCACACTATTGAAAAGGATATTAGTGGCCTGAGTCGACTTCAACGGTTCATCGCCCGTCTGGTACGGGAGGTAAACTTCGACCAACCCACGAATCTCCTGTCAGTGGGTTTTCTGGACGCCTTTGTATGCATATATGTTGAGGATTGAATGACGGACTTTAATTTTTGCATAGTAAAGGGCAAGGCCTGGCCATATAAGATAAGGTTTCAGATTTCATCACCATCTCCTTCTTGCCCGCCTTAGGAAAACGAAACCTACGCGAACCTATAGCCTAAAATTTTGACTAGAAAGAGACCTATATGGTATCGAGCTTATTGGAAAATCGTTCAAAAGGACTGTACGGGTTACTTTATTAGCCTAACTCGAAGTTCATGAAGATTATTTTAAGTTGATTAGAGCCGCCTTGTAACCCAGGGAAACGTGCCAAAGAGACAGGGTTATCAAAGCTCCTTAGAGCTTATCCTGCTTGTCTTCGACTTAATCTAATTCTGATCGTTCTAAGAGATTTGCTAAAATTGTAACCAGTTGCCTTTTGAAAGAATAGAAGCTGGTCTAGAAACAATCTAAGTGGAACCATCATGCTTGTTGTTTGCTAGATTTAGGTTTGATTTGGTTGAGTTAGGGCACGATTGTGTTTGATTAATTTCTTGTTAGGATTTAATTTTTGCATGCCAAGAACGCCCTTAAGGCGAACTTAGGATAGAGACCCTCAAGGTAGGTTAATTAGTGGAAGACTTGAGTTCATCTTACACTAGTACAAATTTGGGCTTCCGTGACAGTTCAAAATTCTTAATCATGACAGTTCAAGAAATACCTGTCACAAAAGAATAAGCTACGAGACATTCGCGACAGTTTCTTATAAAAACTCACACTAATAATGGTACAAAACTGTGACAGTTTATTAACTGTTACTTAATAATTATACCATGACAGTTTTTGTAGAAAACTGTTAGTGTATATTGATGTACAATAACAGTTATAAACTGTTACGATTCTTAAGCAATAACAACAGTTTTATATATTAACTGTTATAGAAGTGTATAGCTATATATGACAGTTTCTGTCAATTAAATTTATTTTCATTTATAGTGACAGTTTTAATCAAAAACTGCTGCTATTTATCAAATACGATTCTTAGTTAAGTTGTTTGAAATTTTTCTGAATATAGTGGGCGCTGTACATGGGATGTTAGTGGGTCTTCTTGCCTCTCATCTCGTTCAATTAAATGAAGATTTCTCACCCAAATCGCATCTCAAGTTTTCCCACCCAAAACATCAGGTAAATCGCATGTCAAGTTTTCAGGCAAATCGCATCTCAAGTTTTCAGGTTAATCAGGCAAATCGCATCTCAAGTTTTCCCACCCAAAGCATCAGGTAAATCCCATCTCTGATCTTCTTTTGGTTTTTTCTATTACCTAAATCTGGATTTGGTTGGTTACCTTCTCAATCTCGAATTAGAGTTATGATTGGAAATGTTAGGTTGAAATCAGATTCAAAGGTGGAACCTATAATTTAGATTCTGAACCAATTGCTCATATCGATTCAGAATGGAAGGCTAAGAATCATGTAAGTTATAATCTCTGAAATTTTCAATTCATTCTGGAGATTCTATTGGAATAAAGACTTGATTTTTGATTTTCGTTTTATGTTAAGGAAAAGTAAGAACACCATTGCAATATCTCTAATTTCATTGTTGCTGTTTTTTGAACTTCAAATAAGCTTATGGATGTAGTTGCTTTATCATCAGTTATGTGGGTGTTGAGTATTGTAGAGATGAAAAGACTGACGCTGTTATGCAAACTTAGTGTTTTTTTTTTTGTAAGTTGGGGTTGTGCAGGATAGTGTCCATAGTTTGCACATGTTTCGTAAATGGTAATTGTTTGCTCCACCTTGTATTGTGGGTGAAGTTTCCGCGCAGAACCTTGCTTAGTTGTATGCATTGTGTGTGTTTTCTTCTCTGAGACAGAGTTAGGAAGAACATTATTGATGCATTTTGGAGAGTGGGTGTCTTTTTTGGTGTATGCAGTTATGTGGGTGTTGAGTATTGTAGAGATGAACTGGGATTTTAGAAGTTAGGGTGTCTAAGAATTATGTGTATGCAGTAAAATTTTAAATCAACTAGTGGGTTCCTGTTTACTAACTTGGTGTTGTTGGTTTCATAAGTGGGCATTTACTGCAAGCGGTTGAGGGATATTGGCTGAATTTGGTTACATTTGTAAAAAAGGTGTGGTACAAAGCATGTGGAACATTCTCTATAACTTTAGGAGATACCGGTTTCAAATTATGTCTGCACATTCTTAAACTTCATGTTCTCTGTGTTAATATCCTCAGTCCACCACTGTTTGGTTAGACGAAATTTGCATTTTGAAATTCTTTCCGTCTGTTGCCTGTCTCTCTCTCTTTCTTCTATGTTAATATCCTCAGTCCACCACTATTTATCTTTATGTTCTTTGTTATTTATGTGTAGACAGTTTTGCACACTGGTGGAATATGCTAATGTGTACTGTGTAGTTTGGAAAGCTTACCTAATAAGAAGCTCAAGTGACCAGATATGTTGTGGTGACACCTGTCTTACTTGTATTGATGAGATTTGCTTAATTGATTACAATGAAAAACAGGTATTGTATGTAACGTCTCTTATTGATTTGGATAGCTATAGCTCAATTGTGTTGAGTTTTTGAGTTAGCTTTTTGTTCTTTTTTGTAATTCAAGTGTATATTTTTCTGTTACATATTACAATACGGCTTTTGTAGGTTTACTTGTGCCCAGAGATCCAGGAGCTCCCTCATGTGAAAGAAAAGACAACTTTAAGGAGTTTGTTGCTGATATTATAGAATAGTAGGTTTGCTGAATAATGCATTCTTCAAACCATTATATTATTTTATTCTCTTTTGCCTTGAAGCTAAACATTGTACCTGCTGAAAATTTGAGTACCAAGCAGAAGTAAGACTTGAACTGAATTTTTTGGTTATTTTTTATAAATTTTGTGTTGACAGGTTAGTCGATTGATGGATCTCATTGTTCACAGCTAGCTTATATACTAACAAAGAAATATTTCTCCGAGAGCTCATCAGGTATATTATCCAACTATCCATTTCTTATTTTTTTGGGAATATGAATTTGATATGGGTGACTTTAGATGAAGTTAACTTTAGGATATTTTAGTTTGTCTACTTACTTAGATATGCATATTTCAACAGATTAGTGGTGAGTGTTTTTTCTGCAATTATATTTTACACTTTTATCTGCAATCATCTTGTTCACACACACATAAGTGTTATATATAGGTCAGAATGGATAAATCTTGGATGGGTAAAGATAGGTTATCACCAGAATACACCAAGGGGGTTGAGGCCTTCTTGAAATATGCCACAGATCATGTTGTCGAAGCTGGAAGTCATGTTTCCATATTATGTCCGTGCAGGTTGTGTATGAACAGTAAAGCAGCATCGGTGAATGAAGTGAGAATCCATCTGTACGTCAAGGGCATCAATCAGAAATACAAGATATGGGATTCACATGGTGAATTTGAAACACCTGGTGCTGATAATACCAAATCACAGACTTCATATAATTCTGATGTTTAGTATGAGTTTGGAGATTATGAAGATGATGAGTTACCGGATGATGCTGCAGCAGCAATTGCATTGGTTCAGGCTATACACGAAGAGTTTATAGGAGATCCAGATAATTTTCAAAAGTTAAAACAAGATGCGGAAAAACCACTTTATCCTAACTGTGAATCCCATACAAAGATGTCATCATTGCTTAAGATCTTTAACATGAAAGCAAAAGGCGGATGGTCTGATAAGAGTTTCTCAGAATTATTGAAAGAGTTAAAAAGTATGCTCCCATCGGATAATGAATTGCTTGCGTCTTTGTACGAGGCTAAGAAAACTCTTATGGCATTAAGAATGGAATATGAAAAAATACACGCTTGTCCCAGTGATTGTGTGCTTTACAGGAAGAATTACAAAGATGATGATTTTTGCCCGACCTGCGGAGTTTCAAGATGGAAAGAAAAGAAGGCGCCATCAGACACAAGTAAAGGGGTTCCTGCGAAAGTGATGTGGTATTTTCCACCTATACCTAGATTTAGAAGGTGGTTTGGATCACCAGAGACATCAAAACACCTGACATGGCATAACCTTGAAAGAGTTCCAGATGGTAAACTACGTCATCCTGTTGATTCTCCTACATGGAAACAAGTTGACAGTAAATGGCCAGAGTTTGCCCGAGAACCTCGAAATTTGCGGTTAGGTCTTTCTACTGATGGGTTCAATCCAAACAGTGGTTCAATTGGTGGCAGTTATAGTTGTTGGCCTGTCATGTTAGTTACTTATAACCTTCCACCTAACTTGTGTATGAAAAGAAAATTCATTATGTTAACGATGTTGATATCAGGTCCTAAACAGCCTGGAAACGATATTGATGTCTATTTGGCCCCTCTTATTGAAGATTTGAAGAAACTATGGGAGGAAGGAGCTGAAGCTTACGATGCCTTCAAAAAAGAGATATTCAATTTCAGAGCCGTACTTCTATGGACGGTAAGTGACTTTCCGGCATATGGTAATCTTAGTGGTTGCCCTAAAGGAGGATATAATGCTTGTCCAGTTTGTGCTGACCGTACTTCTTCTATTAGGCTTAAATACTCCCAAAAGAATGTTTATACCAGTCATAGAAAGTCACTTCCGAGAAAACACAAGTTTAGAAAGGAGAAAGAGGCTTTTAATGGTCACCAGGAGTTAGACCCTGCTCCAAAACCTTATTCTGGTGAAGAAGTATTCAGTCAGGTTGAAATAATAGAGAATTTGTGGGGAAAGAAAGTGAAAACTAAACCAATCTACTGGAAAAAGAAGTCGATATTCTTTGAACTTGAATAATGGAAGTACTTGCTAATTAGACACTGTTTAGATGTCATGCACATAGAAAAAAACATAGGTCAGAGTTTTGTGGGGACATTACTGAACATACCCAAAAAACGAAAGATGGTTATAATGCTCGTAAAGACCTTGAAGATTTGGGGATGAGGCCTGAATTGGCGCCTAAAGAAAATGGAATAAAAGCCTATCTGCCTCCTGCGTGTTTCAAGTTAACAAAAGAAGAAAAGAAAACTTTTTGTAAAACCTTGTCTGATTTGAAGGTTCCCGAAGGTTACTGTTCAAATCTGAAAAACCGGGTATCGATGTCGGATTTGAAGTTGTATGGTCTAAAGTCACATGATTATCATGCACTAATGCAAGAGTTTCTTCCTTTAGCTATACGATCCATTTTGCCTAAGCATGTGCGATATTCTATAATCAGATTATGCTTTTTTTTCAAGGAAATCACTAATGCAAGAGGTTGATGTCAATCACCTGACAGAAGTACAAAATGACTTGGTGGTTACCTTATGCTTATTATAAAAATATTTTCTTCCGTCTTTTTTTGATATCATGGTTCATTTAACTGTGCATCTAATTCGAGAGGTTAGATTATGTGGACCAGTTTGCTTCCGATGGATGTATCCTTTTGAAAGATTTATGAAGGTTCTGAAAGGATATATTCGAAACCGGAATTGTGTAGAAGGCTGCATTGCTGAGGGCTATATTGTTGAAGAGGCGGTGGAGTTTTGCTCTCACTACTTAAAGATGGTTACCATTGGTGTTCCTACAGATAGGATGGCTGAAAAAAACAAAAACGTGGAGAGTACCAGATTTATTTCTGAAGGGAAGCCGTTATCAACGCTTAAGCAAGTTAAAGTCAGTGACACATTGCTGAAGCAGGCACACCAAACTGTACTGAATAACACAACAGATGTGCAGCCTTACATTGTGTAAGAACTATACGATTTGACTTTGTTATACTGTATTTGAAATATATGGTTTACCAAATATATATTTTCTGATTCACATTTCAGGCTACACAAGGAGCATTTGAGGGAAGAGTCTCCGGAAAAATCCGAAGAATGGCTATTGAAAGAGCATAACCGAACATTTAAGGATTGGCTAGAGACAAAAGTATATATTGCTTTATCTTCTCCCTGTGATTTTGGTTTCTGTCTTGATGTACTATTTCTTGATTTGTACCTTGGAGATCTTATTCTCATTAATTTTCATCTCGGCTAGTTTTGGTTACCTTATGCGTTGATTTAGCACCTTGGTTGCATAAATTGCACTTGTTGAACAATAAATAAAAACGATTGACGTAGACATGGCTATGTTTCAGTTAGGGTAGTATTTTGGAAGAAAAGACGGAAATCACTATTTTAGTGCACATTAGCTTTCAGGGTTCAGGATTTGTCCTACTTTTCTTGAGAATAATAAATAGAGTTTGTTCACTACTCTCGTTGAACATTAGCTTTCAAAATGATTATCCTCTACAACTTCATTACTCACATATGATTTTTGATTATTTTGTACCTATTATTCTGATTTGCAGGTCGAAGAAGAACTACAAAATCCAAATCATGATATTTCGACAGAATTAGAATGGATAGCATGTGGCCCAAGTCACCACGTATACAAAGTTGAAGGATTTGAAGTCAGTGGTTATCGTTTTCACACTAGGGATCGGGATGATAAAAGAGTTAACCAAAATAGCGGAGTAAGCCTGGTTGACGAGGATAACATCTGTTACTATGGTGTGATCCAAGAGATATGGCTTCTCGACTATCAGATTATGAGGATACCTCTGCTCAAGTGTACCTGGGTACATAATCAGCATGGAATAAGGAAAGACGACTTGCATTTCACACAAGTTGATTTTCGGAGGTTAGCTCATAAAAATGAACCCTTTATTATGGCTTCTCATGCCAAACAAGTGTTCTATGTACAAGACCAACTTTACCCTAAGCTGTCTATCGTCATATCAACACGTGACAAAGACGTAAATGTCGAAGAGTTTGTAGATGAGTCACTGGTCTTTGAAGGTAGTCATACTTTCGAAAATACAGTTCCAGCTGCGGATTCGTTTGACATCAATTGTGAGTCTCAGTCTGCTCTGTTGCGTAACAATGATGATGGTGTCTGGATTGAAGACTTCACGAAAGAGCAAAATAAAAAAACTAAGAAGAATTCCAACCCAAGAGAAGAAGACAATCCAATGGACAATGATAGTTCAACGGATGATGACAGTTCAATGGTAGGCGATTCAGATTTAGATTAATTCGCTAACCTGCTAATGATTTTCCCTAGCAGTCACGATTTAATTGGTATGTGAAGATAAGATTCTAATTTTTCTAAGCTTTCTCTGACCTCTCCATACAATTGGGAGAATTGTTTTTTGTGCTGGTGGTGGTTGGGATTTGTTCATGCAGGACCAGTAGATTATGAATGAAACAGGAGCAAATGTCTTACTTAGAGGACGTGGTTCAGGAATTCTGGAGAATCCGCAAAGCCTTGATTCTGGATTTACGCTACATTTGGTTGACGAGGATGAAGACCTTAGATGATAATAAGGGTGAACATGAAATCTCAAAGATTAATTCTGGAGAATCCGCAAAGTCAAGGTTCTATTCAGGAATTCTGGAGAATCCGCAAAGTCAAGGTATTCTGGAGAATTCTGCTAATGCACATAGAAGAAGACAATCCCAAGAGAAGAAGACTTCAGTCTATGATTTTTGTGTTTGTAGACATCCTAATATTCCCCTTATTTCTTACACTTGTATTGCACCTCAATCGATCTTACTATTAGTTGTAACCTGATTCCATTTAGACAGATAGCGCTGTAATACTAGTTATAGAATCTTCATATTTATATATAAACATCAATTTGTTGTGTCTTTTTACAAAATTTAATCTTTATTCAAATGCTGAGGCGTACAACACATTCAACTACTAAAAGGAAAACTAAAACCCGAGATGGTAGTAATCGAGATAAGTCTGGATGCAGAAGAGGCTAACAATGAAAAGCCTGGAACTCAGGAGGATTCATCGGGGAAGGGTGCAGACTTTAACATCAATTTTATCTTCTAGTAGTAGTACAGTTGCTTGTAGGCATCAGTTGGCCAGGGAACTGTTGGCTTTTGTATGGTAGTCCTGGACTTCACAATGTTGTGAATTTGAAAACACCAACAGGTTTAGCTTGAGAGATTCAGAACTACTTTTCACCCAATATGAAATAGCTTAAATACACCCCAATAGAGACATGATTATGCACCCCGAGCAAAGACATGACACGTGTTAGAGAAAAGCAAAATGTCTGTCGGAAAACATAGGATTCTACAAGTTAAAGAAGCTCAACAATCAACACTGAAAACATCAGCTCTGTTGTTAGGTTAGGGTAAACTAAAGGAGGATTTTCATTTACTCTTAGGTATTTTAGATCTGGGTTTTATGCTCTAAATCCCAAAATAAATTTAACTCTTTCAACGAGTGCCCTAGCTGCTTCTAATGGTCTTCTCTTTTTGGTAATCTTCTATCCTCTTTAATTATTATTATCACAATTTGAATTGCTTCAAATTTTAATTTCAGTACGTAATTGCTTAAGGGAATAGATGACATTGAATTAATACTAGCTTAAGGGTGCAGACTTTTTCTCATATATGTGAAGAAAAATATCTTTCTGGGATTCTAGGAGTAGACATTTAGTATGTTTGTTCCCCCACTCATTTTATCACTTAAGGACAAAGGGATGTTTTTTCACAATCATATAAACTGAGTACTGGACAAACTTTGATATTAGATATCAAAGTTCACTTGAAATCTAAGTTAAGTTAGTACTGGTGTTTAATTTTTTGATTAAAATTTATTATTCATGTGCTTGTGTGTTGCTTGTAAATTTTATTTTGATTTATGTTCAATTGGGTTTTACTTGATGCAGGAATGGATATGTCTCAGCTTACATGTGGAGGTTGCCGAACATTGCTAATGTACGCGCGTGGGGCGACAAGTGTGAGATTCTCTTGTTGTCACACAATTAATCTTGCCAGACCACCAGCACCAGGTTTGTTCTTTGTGCGAAAGTTTTGCGAATAACATAAACTATCTCATATTTTTGCTGAAGATTTTATTTGCTTAGACTTCTAGCATCAAATGTAACTGAATTCTAATTGTGTAAACCTTCCATCTTTTACTGGTATCTCAAATGCTCAACGAAATACTCAGACCATTAGGATGATAAACTCCATACATGACTAGACTATAAGCGGATGTAATTTAGGTGCCTGAAACTAGTTTTCTGAATATCTACTGACTTTTCAACAGGTATGATTTATGGAACTCGGGGCATTTAGTTATAACACTATTCTAAATATGTCAGCTCACTCCTGTCTATGATTACACCCTTTCCATGATTATATCCATATTCACAGCATTCTAAGATGTCACTGAGAGTTTAAAGGAGTTCATGAGCTCACAATCTATTTATGTGGGATATTTGGTTTATCTTAAACTCTAACCTAATCGTTAATCTATGGTGCCTCTTTGCAGGAATTTTAAGTTGTCATCCAAATATTATGGCCCCTTTCAAGTACTGTCCAGAATTGGTCAGGTAGCTTATAAGCTCAACTTGCCCTCAAGTTCAAGGATTCACGCAGGATTTCATGTCAAGGAGAGGGGTAATGTCATTTCCCTGCAGCAATTTTAGCCGTTGATGCTAGGTATTGTAATTGATATCCCTATTTATTTTCTATCGTTGAAGCATTCTACTTTTGTCAAATCGTCTTTCAGCTTATTAATTGCGTTGGTGTTAAACACTTTCTCTAACTCCTCATTGATGAGCTTCAAATTATTTAGAGATACATTTTGGATAGGAAAAGTAGGTGTTTGAGGTTTAATAGCAAGTTGATTTTGGTCCAAACCAAGTATTTCAATTGTCAGAAATCCATCGAAACATCCAGAGATTGAAACATCTTCTGAAGAGAACTCAACCCCTTCGCAAGGGAAGAGCTCTTTGTTTTCTTGAAATCTAGCAGAACCCATTCTAGCTAATTTTTCTTAGTTTAGCTTAGTACTTTTATCTTAAACTCTGATAAACTTTCTGAGATTGGTTTTCCATGTTAGGAATTCTAATGAAGGTATCTTGGATGCATCTTCTACAGGTACGTATATCTCTCTTTCTCTTAGTTTCTCTTTTATTGGAGTTTCGTCTCTGGTTTGTGTGTTTTTTCCTTAATAAAAAGAGGCTTGTTGTCTATAAACCCAAATAACAAACACAATAAAACTGTAGTTTGAATTCTAGACATCCAAATCCTGGTTGTTCTGCATTCAATTTCTTTTATTGCTACAATTTATATTAAAGAACCATATTCGGAGCTTTATGTATGATACCCATATTAAATTACTATAAGGCCACTTCTCAGTCTCTATATCATCCTTATGGTAAGGTCAAGTTATAAGGGTTTCCATGTTAAAAACATTCCAGTAATAATATATGTAGGGTTTTTTTGGTCACTCATGACTTAACAACCGCTCTCCCACTCACACACGACCTAACAACCTTCTGAAACATATATTCTCCTCTTTGTTTAAACCTTCTCAAAAATATCTCTGTTTCCCCTATACCTTGCATTTTTTCTTAAAACTAAAATCACCATTTCTTTCTCCTCTCTTCAACAAATACCTGGTGTCTGTTGTGCCAACACTTGGAGGTACCATTTTTTTTCTTCATCTGTTCTCTATGAAATCAATGAAAATACATAACCATTTTTTGTCTAGGGTTATAACGTTTTTGATTGAGATTATGAATAATGTATATCTTGGTTTAAGATTTATAATGCTGTTTAGAGTGACAAAATTAGTATGAAACCAATGAAAATACATAACCATATTTGTCTAGGGTTATAACATTTTTGATTGAGATTATGAATAATGTATATCTTTTTTTTAAGTTTTAGGGCATTTGCTGTTTAGAGTGACAAAATCAGTAGTTGTTGTTTACCTATTATTGATTTAACAAATAATCTTAACCTATGATGTTCATTTTTCATCAATTCTAGTAATGGAAGATTCAACGTCTGGTTCAGAGCATGATTCAGAGCCTCAGCCAGAGAACAGTGCTGACTGTATTGAGAAACAACGTAAGATAGTTAAACTGTCAGAACGTCAAGTAGCTTCGAGGAACCAGATTTCTTATATCTGTTTTTGTTTGTGTTAGTCTACTTATTCTTGATAATAATGATTTGTTAATTGTAGGTAAAAATAAACCTCGAAGTATTACGAGGTTACCGCTTCTCGCTAGTGAGAACATACTGAAGAAGAAACAAATACTTTTGAATGAAGACGGTCTACCAATAGTAAGGGGACAAGCTAATTTGAAAAGCTACATGGGAGTTATTGCAAGGGCGCAGATACCAATAGACATCGACTCCTGGAAATATGTACCTCTTTCAAAAAAGGATCGATTGTGGCAATTAATACAGGTATTTGTATGAATGAATATCAAATTTTATACACAACTATTTTTATGAATGATATCAGATTTTATGTGTATTACATGTAATATATTTATATGTTTCTTGTATCAATATGTTTAAATTTCTTGTGTTAAGAGTCGATTTGAAGTCGAACCAGGTTTGAAAAAACCTTTGATTAGTGGATGTGGAGAATTGTGGAGAAACTTTAAGTCTAGACTCACACAGCAAATTCGGAAGTACAAGGATCAACATCAGAAACTCAAGAAGCCCCCAACAGAATATCCACAAATTAAGCAACTACAGTGGGATAGATTTGTGAAGTCCAGATTGAGTGAAGAGTTTGAGGTGTGCATATATATACTTTCTTTTAGTTGTTTCCTTGTTAAACTTTTTCCCTTATAGCCCTTAAAGCAAGTTTGTTTGTGATTTAAAGGATATACATGAAAAATAATCAGAGAAGAGAAGACAAAATATTTACAACCACCATTCTGGCCGTAATGGTTACGACGGGCTAAAGGAGATATTAGTACGTAATTGTTTTTATTATTGTCGTTATCTTGTAATATGTAACTAGTTATATCTTTATCTTTATGGCTGTTCATCCATTAAATTTCAAATGAGCAGATAGAGAGGGGTGACTACACACCAGATGAAATTGATCGAGGTGTATTGTGGAAGGAAGCCCGAAAGGTTGATGGAGAATACAAAGATGATGCGTGTAAACAAAAAGGAGATGAAATTGTAAGCTTTCTTACATATGTAGGATGAGATTAAAAAGAGACATAAAGGTATGGTTTCTCTGAATTTACTAACTTTCTTCCTAACTTACAAATATTTCTGTATGCAGGATGAGTTTGAAAAGAGACATAAAGATGGGACAGTTGATGAAGATAGTGATATTGATGCGATAACCAAGCTTTTTGGTCCTGAGCATCCAGGAAGAGTCAGGGCAGCTGGCAAACACATTACCCCAACTGCATTCTTTGGTAAACAGAGAAGTCGCTTCAGCGTAACCAAGGCACGGTACGAGGAAGTCCTACAGGAAAATAAGCGTTTGAAACTAGCAAATGCTGTATTAGAAAAGCAGGTTCTAAAATCTCGACAAAGTCATCAGGTGATATACAAATTTAATTTTCAAAACTTATTCTGTTATGAAATCTTTTTTTCTTTGTTTCTGTTTACTGTCTTTTTAAACTTATGCATTTGGTTCTACCTAGCTACTTGATTGGATTTTTAGGAAGTGGTTAGATTGAGGAAATGATATTGCAGTGTGATGGCTAATCCATGCAGTATATGTTTAGTGATTAAGTGATCATATTGAGTTTGTTTTCTTGGATATCTATTGGCATGTTGGATTTTTGTTTATGTTTGGAATCTTTGGCGGATATCTGTGAATAGTAATCAGAATATCATATGTACCCTGTTGCTATTCACATGATATATACTTGGCTGTGGTTTCCATCACCTAGGTCCTTAAAGTTATTTCAAACCATATAAGTTCTTTTGTAAACCATACACGGGAGACAAACGTGATACATGAGGTTAATGACCACAGAACTGTGTTGCCAGTAACCCACAGTGGTGAAGGTAATGTTGGGATTTAGTTGACTTTTGTGGGTGTGTTTTTATGGTCATATTTTTAGAAATGTGACTGTTGTGTCTGATCCAATTTTTGCTGAATATTTTGTGTAAAAAAATACTCACATGTAACATCAGTAGCTTGGCTATTCAAAGTGCAAGCGACATTCCGTTACATGGTATGGACTAAAAGTCTAAGGCATTTATACTAGTTTGCTGGTTATCGACATAATGTTTAAACCGTCTTCATATATTGTACGTGTTCTTAAATATATTTGTGATGCGATCAATAGGTACATCAGATATTATATTGACTCTCATATTTAATATTGATATTTTTTTCAAATTTTAGTCATCTGCCGCATATTTCCCCCATCTAGCTCAACCAACTATGTCTCAATCGTCAAGAAGTCCCAAAATTCGAAAGGTAGAAGTTACCACGTTTTTTATTAATATATTATGGAAATTTTTTCTTTTTTTCTTTCTTTTGTTACTATAATTTTAAAATCTTGTTGTGAGCCAACTAAATTTCTTTTCCAGAAATCTGTTACTGCTACTACAAGGAGTTCTGAAGTTGAGAAGGCATCTCACCACCATCTAGCTCAGCCAACAATGTCTGAATCGTCAAGAAGTCCCATAATTAAAAAGGTAAATTTGACCACATTTATTTGATTATTATTTGTTGCAATTTTTTCTTTTTTCTTTTGTTACTCTAATTTTTAATCTTGTTGAGAGTCAACTAAATTTTTTTCTCCAGAAAGCTGTTACTGCTACTACAAGGAGTTCTGAAGTTGAGAAGGCATGCCTTAAAACATTTGTTTTTTT
>JAJJMC010030315.1:0-11567 GCA_023531435.1 Papaver californicum
CTTGACAAGGCAGGTGCTCAGAGGAAACTCCAGCTCAATGAGTTGGAAGAAATTAGGATTGATGCTTATGACAGTGCTAGGGAGTATAAGAACAAAATGAAACTCGTGCATGATAGAAATATTTTACGAAAGTCATTTTCTCCAGGTCAAAAAGTTCTTCTGTATGACACACGGTTACATCTGTTCCCCGGGAAGTTACGCTCTCGGTGGACAGGTCCATATGTGGTTCGCACTGTTTTTCCTCATGGATCTATTGAGATTGAGACTCAGGATGGTGGAAATATCACCAAAGTCAACGGTCAACGACTGAAACCGTTTTTAGAGTCTACCCCTACATGTAATATTGAGGAGGTCCCTCTGGAGGACCCAGCGTACTCTGATTGACCATCAGAGCCGTTTGTGTATGTATGTATTAGATTTTTTTTACATCTTTATTTTTCTCTCCTTAGAAGAATTGCTACGCTTCATTCAGGTACTATCTTTCTGACTCCCTTACTTTTACTCTTTTGGTATTGTTCTTGACTTAGAAACATTGAGGACACTGTTTATTTAAATTTGGGGGTATTGCGAGACTTTTTAGGTTTAATAAGATTTGGAATTTAGAAGCATGTGAACAATTTAGGGTGACACTAACCACTCTAGGTAGATGGAAACTTAGCCATTTTGCTATAGGGATTGGTGTGCCCAGCTAGATGGTCTATTCATAAAGGAGACAGAGTTCAGGTGTTAGAAATAACATGATAGTTGTCACCACCATATCACGTTCTGTTTTATTATTTGCAATTTCGTGTTTCTCTGAGAGTATTGGTGGGTCCTAGCATCGACGTGTTAATTAGCGCTGGAATGACATTTAGTGTGTTGAGATCATGCCCCAGTTTGAATAATATGTTATTGTTTTAGAGTTATGTGTGTGGTCCCCCTGTCTCCGTCGCCTAAGCAAGCGTGGAATGCAGGATCCATGGGATTACACATGTACTAGGTAAAAAAAAAAAAAAAAAAATCGAAAAAAGTTAGAAATTTTTTTTTTTGAGAAAAAGAAAAATATAGTATTTGGTATTTTCAAGTTCTCACTGTCTCCGTCGCCTAAGCAAGCGTGGAACGCAGGATCCATGGGAACTTGTAAATATTTTAGTTAGTAGTAACTGTTGAAAATAAATGGGGAGTATCTCGACACACTAGGTTTCATCTCGGTACTGACCTTCAGACAGATATGGGAAACACCGTGCGCCTCAGTCAACATTTGCGACCTTCTACAGTCTACTTTCATCTTCTAAGTCTTTTCATGTGATGTGTGGATAGATAACTGTCTGAGTAGAACTCTATTGTCTTAGATATGAATTTTAGTACGCTTGAGTTAACACTCGTGTACAGTGATTGGATCCATAAAGGGTAATGGTCCCTATAGCCGAATATCTGAATAGCCAACTAACTAGCTTGTTTAGTGTCTATCCTTAATCGTTCACGTGTTGCTAAGATCTAGATCCAGGTTTTGTGGGTATACCTCTTGTAAACCCTCACGAGACAAAACTCGTCCACTAGGGACACCTAGGGGTTTAACGGCTTACTACATATGCTAAATGTAGTCGCGATTCCTGCGAAAGTGAGTTAGGATTTTTACTTTTAGAGTAGTTTGCTCGAGGACTAGCAAAATAGTAAGTTTGGGGGTATTTGATAGACACATTTTAGTGTCTGAATTGCACCTTAATTTCTAGTGAGTTAGTATTCGATTTTGTATCTATTACATGTTTTTATGCTTTTGTAGGTACATTAGAAGAATAAAGATTTGTGGAAAAATTGGCTCAAAAAGTGTTCAAGGCACCCGGGAAAATGGATCAAAGTACCCACACTTTGGATTGGGGCACCCCTGGATCGGGTCAACCCAGCGGGTCAACCCAGCGAGTCAACCCAGCGAGCTGGATCGGGGCGAATCACCGGGTCAACTCATCGGGCTCAACTGTTTCTACTGGCAACATAAAATCAATGTGTAATTTGGTTTCTTTCGCTTCCAGATTGTTCCAAATGTTAGTAGATATCCCACACAAGTTAGAACAATCGAGAAACAGCAAAAAAATCCCGTGAAATCAGTTGAAAATCATGTATTTGGCCGGAATCATGATTCGATTAGGATTGGGATTTGTGGGCTGTTCTAGAGAGTTCTATTAGGTTTAGAACTCTCTCTAGGGTTTCTACTATCTATAAATACCAAGAGAAGCCAAGAGAATCGACAACAAAAGCCTAGGGAAGAAAATAGAGAATTCCGGTGAAGCTCCGTCAACATCCGGTCAACTGCTGCTGCACCGGCCGGCTGTTCTTCATCCATCACTGCCGGAGAAGAAGACTCAGTAACATCTATAACTGTTGCTGATTTGAATTTTCCTGTTGTCTATTACTTCAAACCATTTGTTGCTTAAACTCTTCTGTAACAGCTGAACCCTCTCCTGTAACGCATATAAGCGTATCAAATCAGCTGTTACAACGTAATTCAACCTTGTAATCAATATTTTGAGCAATGAAATCAACTTTTGAGCAAGTTTTCTTCACCATGGGCTAAGTCTATTTACTTGGATGATGGAGGAGGTTTTTCTCTCAATTTTATGTGGTAAGTCTATTTTTAATTAATTATTTATAATTCTTTTATTATTATTTGCATGGATTTAAATTAGAAAAAAATGGTTTTTATTAAATAGTTGTGTTCTCTTTTGATGGGTCATGCTTAGTTAATTACTCTTGATGTCTCATGCTTAGGATTTACAATTATTCTTTTAGAAAACATATTTTTGGCAAACTTGAATTAAATTGTTAAAAAGAATTACATGATTAATCACATGAATTGTTAGAAATAACTGAATCTTGATTCCTAGTTTTCTCCATATTTTCTAAAAATATTCTCTAGTTTAATTTCCTGATTTTTATTAGTTTAGATTAAGTTTAATATTTTCTAAAATCATTACCTTCACAAGTTCGAGAAACGAACTCTTTTTTACCACTTTCTAAACCACATCAATTTTTGGCGCCGCCGATGCGGACTTGTTTTTAGGTTTAGGGTTTTAGATTTATTTTTAGGTTTTTATTTTTTTTACTTTGTTCTATTTTACGTTTGTTTTTTTTGGTATTTTTCCTTTTTACTACAGGTTCGATTTTGGATCGAAAAGAGATTACGCCCAAGTTTTGGAGTTAAAGCTAAAGACTTGGAATTAAAAAAGGGAAAAGCTTAAAGAACGAAAAAGAAGATCGAAGATTTTATTTTTTTTTAAAAGTAGATTTTTAGTTTATTTTAATTAGTTTTAATTAGTTTAGAAAATTGTATTAGGGTTTTTATTAATTCTGTAATTTTTATTTTATTTTTGGACACTTTTGGACATTTTATTTTTAAACCCTACGGAAGGGTAATTTTGAATATCAAACTGTGTGCAGGGACGGACGACAATTACGATATTGTCTCGGGCCCTCGAGTTCGCACACTATTAAAAAGGATATTAGTGGCCCGAGTCGACTTCAATGGTTCGTCGCCCGTCTAGAACGGGAGGTAAATTTCGACCAACACACGAATCTCCTGTTAGTGGGTTTTCTGGACGCCTTTGTATGCATATATGCTGAGGACTGAATACGGAACTTAATTTCTGCATAGTAAAGGGCAAGGCCTGGCCATACAAGATAAGGTTTCGGATTTCATCACCGTCTCCTTCTTGCCCGCCTTAGGAAAACGAAACCTACACGAACCTAAGCTTAAAATCTTGACTAGAAAGAGACCGATAAGGTAACGAGCTTATAGGAAAATCGGTTGGAAGGACTGTATTGGTTACCTTATAAGCCTAACTCAAAAAGCAGGAAGATTAGATTAAAGTTGATTAGAGCCGCCCTGTAACCCAGGGAAGCGTTGCCAAAGAGACAGGGGTATCAAAGCTCCATTGAGCTTCTCCTGTTTCTCTTCAACTTGATTTAACTCGGATCGCTCAGAGAGATTCGCTAAAATTGTAACCAGTTGCCTTCTAAAAGAATAGAAGCTGGTCTAGAGACAATCTAAGTGGAACCATCATGCTTGTTGTTTGCTAGATTTAGGTTTGATTTGGTTGAGTTAGGGCACGATTGTGTTTGATTTAATTTTTGCATGCCAAGAACGCCCTTAAGGCGAACTTGGAATAGAGACCCTCAAGGTAGGTTAATCAGTGGAAGACTTGTAGTTCACCTTGACCTTGAGAATCCAACTGAGAGTGAACTAGTCACTCCCGAGACCGTGTCAGCAATGACGTCTCTGAAGGATTTGTTGAATCCAACCCGGACCTCACGTCCATCTTGCATCAAGTTAGCCGCTACTGAAGCGAGCTACGAACTGAAACCAGGGATTATCCAGATGCTCCCATCATTCTTAGGAAGAGAAAACGAAAATCCCTATTTTCATGTTAGGGAATTCGAGGAAATATGTAGCACGATCAGAATTAGAGACTTGAATGACGAGTCTATTAAACTTAGACTATTTCCCTTTTCACTAAGAGATAAAGCCAAGTCGTGGCTGTATAGCTTGGCTCCTCAGTCAAT
Source organism: Papaver californicum (assembly GCA_023531435.1). Taxonomy (NCBI): domain Eukaryota; kingdom Viridiplantae; phylum Streptophyta; class Magnoliopsida; order Ranunculales; family Papaveraceae; genus Papaver; species Papaver californicum. Next base: position 4,537 of record JAJJMC010030315.1, read on the forward strand.
TGAAACCTTTGCCCAACTTACTTCAGCATTTATTCAGAAGTTCTTTCCTAGGAACAAAATTTCGTCTGTTAGGCAGAAAATATGCACGTTTTCCCAGCTAGAGGGAGAGTCTCTGTATGTGTATGTAGAGAGGTTCAATGACTTATTGTCCCAATGCCCAGACCACGGAATAGAGGAATTAAGGCTAGTTCAAATCCTCTATGACGGTTTAGATTATGCATCTATAACCTTGGTCGAGTCTTTGTCAACCGGAGGGTTCGACAGTAAGACTCCTGCTGAGGCGATGAAACTTCTGAAGGATATCGCCGAGAAGACCCAGCAGTGGGAGAGTAGTAGAGAGCCGAAAAGAACAATTCTTCTAGGAAGAGGAAATGTTAATTGGGTAGAAGGATCTTTCGATTCAAAGGCCCAAATAGAAGCCTTATCTAGAAGGCTAGAACTGGTCGAAATGAATCAAGTCAGTAGTTCAGAGCCCAACCAATTCGAAGAGCAGGCTTTTGCTCTTTATAATAACACTAGATTTGATAACCAGAGAAAGTTCGACCCATACTCGGAATCTTATAACCCTGGCTGGAGACACCACCCGAACCTTTCTTGGTCGAAAGGCCAGGCTCAAGGTCAGTTTAGTAATGCTAAAGGTCCTCCAGGCTTCAGTTATAAGAATTCGGCTGGTCCAACTCAGCCCAGCAATGATGAAAAGAATGAGCAGAGATTCCATACCTTAGAAAAAGCTATTTCTAGCTTACAAAATTCAGTTAGTGACATTGCTGCGGCTCTGAGAGAGAGAGAACCTGGTAGGTTCCCTAGTCAACCTCAACCAAATCCAAGAGGAGTTAATGAAATGTCGACTGGTGAGAAATCATCCAGTCATGTGAATGCTATTAGTACCCTCAGGAATGGTAAGGTAGTGGATAACAAGGTAACTAGGCCTGATAGTGAACAAACTGTAGTTCACCCTGATCCAATAGTTGAAGAGACTGATAAAGTCTCTGACGAACCTGATGCAACCCCTCAGAGAACTGATTTCATTCCTAGAGCTCCATACCCAAGGTTGTTAGCACCTACTAGGAAGGAATCTAATTTTAACGAAATAATGGAAGTGTTTAAGCAGGTCACTATCAACCTTCCATTATTAGATGCAATTAGGCAGATTCCCCCCTATGCCAAGTTCCTTAAGGACTTGTGCACACGAAAGCGAAAGCATAGTGTGCAAAAGAAGGCCTTCATAGCTAGCCACGTAAGTTCTATTCTGCAGGATAGTACAACTCTTAAGTACAAAGATCCAGGTTCCCCAACCATTGCTTGCACGATAGGAAACTACCGTGTAGAAAGAGCTTTACTCGATTTAGGAGCCAGTGTGAACTTACTGCCGTACCATGTGTACCTCCAGCTAGGACTAGGCGATTTGAAACCTACCCAGATGACTTTGCAGTTAGCTGATAGGTCCGTAAAAATTCCTCGTGGTGTCATAGAGGATGTTTTGATTGAAGTGGATAAATTTATTTATCCAGTGGACTTTGTTGTGCTTGATACCAAACCCGTGCCTGATCCAGAAAATCAGATACCGGTTATACTAGGTCGCCCGTTCTTAGCAACATCTAATGCGATCATTAACTGTCGTAACGGTGTCATGAATTTGTCTTTTGGTAACATGACTATTGAGCTGAATATCTTCAACATTAGTAATCAACCACTAGAGTTAGATGACCCCAGCTTAGAAAACGTCAACATGATAGAGACTCTAGTTCAGGAGTCATTACCAAACACTTTAATAGAAGACCCGTTAGAGAAATGTCTAGCCCACTTTGGATTAGATTTTGATGATAGGGAAATTAATGAGGTGAATGCGGTGTTAGACTCAGTACCCGTGTTAAACACCAGCAATAGGTGGACACCTAAGTTCGAACACTTACCAGTCCCTAAGTCAAACCTAGTTCCTTCCCTTGAAGAACCCCCAAAGTTGGACCTTAAGCAGCTACCAGATACTCTGAAATATGTGTACTTAGGCCCATCAGAGACCTTACCTGTGATTGTAGCTTCAGATTTGGATATGGACCAGGAAAATAGGCTAGTAACCATGCTTCAAGATAATAAGAAAGCCTTAGGATGGACCATAGCAGATATTCGGGGAATTAGCCCAACAGTTTGTATGCACCAAATCCATTTAGAAGAGGAGTCCAAACCATCTAGGGAGATGCAGCGTAGACTCAACCCAAACATGAAGGAGGTAGTTCGAACGGAAGTGCTTAAATTGCTAGATGCGGGTATTATTTACCCAATTTCAGACAGTAAGTGGGTCAGCCCAGTTCAGGTTGTACCCAAGAAATCAGGTATCACTGTAGTCAAGAATGAGGATAATGAATTAATCCCAACCCGAGTGACCACGGGTTGGCGTGTTTGTATAGACTATAGGAAATTGAACAAGGCCACAAGGAAGGATCACTTTCCCCTTCCTTTTATTGACCAAATGCTAGAAAGATTAGCTGGACATAGCCATTATTGCTTTCTGGATGGCTACTCTGGCTATAATCAGATTGTTATTGACCCAAAAGACCAGGAGAAAACCACTTTTACCTGCCCCTTTGGCACTTTTGCATATAGGCGCATGCCCTTTGGGTTATGCAATGCACCGGCCACATTTCAGCGGTGTATGATGAGCATATTCTCTGACATGGTGGAACGGTTTCTAGAGGTCTTTATGGATGACTTTTCTGTGTTTGGTTCTTCGTTTGATGAGTGCTTGTATCATTTGTCGCTAGTGTTAGCTAGGTGTAAAGAAAAGAATCTAGTACTCAATTGGGAGAAATGTCACTTTATGGTTAAGTCAGGAATAGTTCTGGGACACATAGTCTCTGCCAAGGGCATAGAAGTAGACAAAGCCAAAGTAGACATTATCAAGACTCTTCAGGTTCCTAGAACCGTCAAAGACATCAGGTCTTTCCTAGGGCATGCAGGATTTTATCGTAGATTCATCAAGGATTTTAGTCTGATTGCTAGACCTCTTTGCAACTTACTTGCAAAAGATACCAAATTTACCTTTGATGATGACTGTTTAGGAGCTTTTGAGAAGCTCAAGACCCTACTTACTACTACACCTATAGTTCAGGCACCTGATTGGACTCAGCCATTTGAGATCATGTGTGATGCATCAGACTATGCCATAGGCGTAGTCTTAGGACAGAGGATAGGCAAACTATTACACGTGATCTATTATGCTAGCAAAACCCTGAATGATGCCCAGTTGAACTACACCACCACGGAGAAGGGGTTGTTAGCCATAGTGTTCGCCCTAGACAAATTTAGGTCTTATCTCTTAGGATCTAAGGTTATAGTCTTCACAGACCATGCGGCCCTGAAGTACCTTCTGTCTAAGAAGGACTCGAAACCTAGACTGATAAGATGGATCCTGTTGCTACAGGAATTTAAGTTAGAGATTAGGGATAAGAAGGGTGCAGAAAATGTAGTGGCCGATCACCTGTCTAGGCTAGTCCTAGACACTCCAGACGATTCCCCTCCTGTGAGGGATAGTTTTCCTGATGAACAACTCTTTGTTGTTTCTGAGTCACCTTGGTATGCACACATAGTGAACTATCTTGTTACTGGTCGAATGCCCCAACACTGGGGTAGACAAGATCGTTCTAGGTTTTTAGCTGAAGTGAAAACACTTCTTTTGGGATGATCCTTACTTGTTTAAGTATTGTCCAGACCAGATTATCCGGAGATGTATCCCTGAGACTGATCAGTCCAATATTATCTCCTTTTGTCACAATCAGGCTTGTGGAGGTCACTTTAGTGCCAAGAAGACTGCTGCTAAGATATTGCAGTGTGGATTCTACTGGCCATCACTGTTTAAAGACTCCCGCAGCCACTGTGTTGCTTGTGACAGATGCCAGAAGCTAGGAACCGTGACCCGTAGAAACATGATGCCCCTGAACCCGATTTTGATTATTGAGATTTTTGATGTATGGGGTATTGACTTTATGGGTCCCTTTCCCAGTTCTCTAGGTAATCTTTATATACTTGTTGCCGTAGACTACGTGTCTAAATGGGTAGAGGCGGTGTCGTGTAAAACTAATGACCATAGGGTAGTGGTCCGATTTTTGAATGATAATATTTTTGCACGTTTTGGTACACCTAGGGCTATAATTAGTGATGGTGGGTCACATTTTTGTAATAGACCGTTTAGTCTTCTGATGAAGAAATATGGTATAACTCACAAGGTAACCACCCCTTATCATCCCCAGACTAGTGGTCAGGTAGAGGTTTCCAATAGGGAAATAAAACGCATTCTAGAAAAGACAGTCAACCCAAATAGGAAAGACTGGTCAACAAGGCTTACTGATGCCTTATGGGCTTATCGTACTGCGTTTAAAACTCCAATAGGAATGTCCCCCTACCGTTTGGTTTTTGGCAAAGCATGCCACTTGCCTGTTGAGTTAGAACATAGAGCATATTGGGCTGTGAAACAGCTTGACAAGGCAGGTGCTCAGAGGAAACTCCAGCTCAATGAGTTGGAAGAAATTAGGATTGATGCTTATGACAGTGCTAGGGAGTATAAGAACAAAATGAAACTCGTGCATGATAGAAATATTTTACGAAAGTCATTTTCTCCAGGTCAAAAAGTTCTTCTGTATGACACACGGTTACATCTGTTCCCCGGGAAGTTACGCTCTCGGTGGACAGGTCCATATGTGGTTCGCACTGTTTTTCCTCATGGATCTATTGAGATTGAGACTCAGGATGGTGGAAATATCACCAAAGTCAACGGTCAACGACTGAAACCGTTTTTAGAGTCTACCCCTACATGTAATATTGAGGAGGTCCCTCTGGAGGACCCAGCGTACTCTGATTGACCATCAGAGCCGTTTGTGTATGTATGTATTAGATTTTTTTTACATCTTTATTTTTCTCTCCTTAGAAGAATTGCTACGCTTCATTCAGGTACTATCTTTCTGACTCCCTTACTTTTACTCTTTTGGTATTGTTCTTGACTTAGAAACATTGAGGACACTGTTTATTTAAATTTGGGGGTATTGCGAGACTTTTTAGGTTTAATAAGATTTGGAATTTAGAAGCATGTGAACAATTTAGGGTGACACTAACCACTCTAGGTAGATGGAAACTTAGCCATTTTGCTATAGGGATTGGTGTGCCCAGCTAGATGGTCTATTCATAAAGGAGACAGAGTTCAGGTGTTAGAAATAACATGATAGTTGTCACCACCATATCACGTTCTGTTTTATTATTTGCAATTTCGTGTTTCTCTGAGAGTATTGGTGGGTCCTAGCATCGACGTGTTAATTAGCGCTGGAATGACATTTAGTGTGTTGAGATCATGCCCCAGTTTGAATAATATGTTATTGTTTTAGAGTTATGTGTGTGGTCCCCCTGTCTCCGTCGCCTAAGCAAGCGTGGAATGCAGGATCCATGGGATTACACATGTACTAGGTAAAAAAAAAAAAAAAAAAATCGAAAAAAGTTAGAAATTTTTTTTTTTGAGAAAAAGAAAAATATAGTATTTGGTATTTTCAAGTTCTCACTGTCTCCGTCGCCTAAGCAAGCGTGGAACGCAGGATCCATGGGAACTTGTAAATATTTTAGTTAGTAGTAACTGTTGAAAATAAATGGGGAGTATCTCGACACACTAGGTTTCATCTCGGTACTGACCTTCAGACAGATATGGGAAACACCGTGCGCCTCAGTCAACATTTGCGACCTTCTACAGTCTACTTTCATCTTCTAAGTCTTTTCATGTGATGTGTGGATAGATAACTGTCTGAGTAGAACTCTATTGTCTTAGATATGAATTTTAGTACGCTTGAGTTAACACTCGTGTACAGTGATTGGATCCATAAAGGGTAATGGTCCCTATAGCCGAATATCTGAATAGCCAACTAACTAGCTTGTTTAGTGTCTATCCTTAATCGTTCACGTGTTGCTAAGATCTAGATCCAGGTTTTGTGGGTATACCTCTTGTAAACCCTCACGAGACAAAACTCGTCCACTAGGGACACCTAGGGGTTTAACGGCTTACTACATATGCTAAATGTAGTCGCGATTCCTGCGAAAGTGAGTTAGGATTTTTACTTTTAGAGTAGTTTGCTCGAGGACTAGCAAAATAGTAAGTTTGGGGGTATTTGATAGACACATTTTAGTGTCTGAATTGCACCTTAATTTCTAGTGAGTTAGTATTCGATTTTGTATCTATTACATGTTTTTATGCTTTTGTAGGTACATTAGAAGAATAAAGATTTGTGGAAAAATTGGCTCAAAAAGTGTTCAAGGCACCCGGGAAAATGGATCAAAGTACCCACACTTTGGATTGGGGCACCCCTGGATCGGGTCAACCCAGCGGGTCAACCCAGCGAGTCAACCCAGCGAGCTGGATCGGGGCGAATCACCGGGTCAACTCATCGGGCTCAACTGTTTCTACTGGCAACATAAAATCAATGTGTAATTTGGTTTCTTTCGCTTCCAGATTGTTCCAAATGTTAGTAGATATCCCACACAAGTTAGAACAATCGAGAAACAGCAAAAAAATCCCGTGAAATCAGTTGAAAATCATGTATTTGGCCGGAATCATGATTCGATTAGGATTGGGATTTGTGGGCTGTTCTAGAGAGTTCTATTAGGTTTAGAACTCTCTCTAGGGTTTCTACTATCTATAAATACCAAGAGAAGCCAAGAGAATCGACAACAAAAGCCTAGGGAAGAAAATAGAGAATTCCGGTGAAGCTCCGTCAACATCCGGTCAACTGCTGCTGCACCGGCCGGCTGTTCTTCATCCATCACTGCCGGAGAAGAAGACTCAGTAACATCTATAACTGTTGCTGATTTGAATTTTCCTGTTGTCTATTACTTCAAACCATTTGTTGCTTAAACTCTTCTGTAACAGCTGAACCCTCTCCTGTAACGCATATAAGCGTATCAAATCAGCTGTTACAACGTAATTCAACCTTGTAATCAATATTTTGAGCAATGAAATCAACTTTTGAGCAAGTTTTCTTCACCATGGGCTAAGTCTATTTACT
>JAJJMC010030320.1:10417-43364 GCA_023531435.1 Papaver californicum
CTTTACCAATAGTAGAGACTCAATCTGGGGATGTTTCGGCTTATATCTCTACCAACGTAATTTTTCCATAACAAATGGACAAATCGTTAGGATCAATGCTATAAAGAAAAAAAAAACAAAAAACAAAGACACACAAGGTTTACTTGGTTCACCCAAATTAAACTACATCCAAGGAGCGACTGCGATTTCACTATGATCACAAAATAGTGTTCCAGAGGAATACAACGATGATGCGATAATAATAAGATACAAACCCTACATATGGAAACTCTCTATATATAAAGACTACTCAAATCTCTTAAAAAGTTTCATTTAATTTCCCAACAGGTCGCCAGTCGGATCGGGTTAAGTGCGAAACCGGGTCGTGCACTACCAGGCTCCACATAAATATAACAATCTCACACTTGGGGACTGGTCACATCACAACGCGCCCTAACTCCACTATGAACAAACTTCAAAACACACCGATCACCGCAGCAACTCTCTTAATCAATCATCAAGCTCGAAGACCCACGAAGTTGCACAAAGTTTTAGTTTCTCAATGGTCACTGGTTTTGTCAACATGTCTTCTGGATTCTTTGCTCCATCAATCTTCTCAAGTGTCAACTGACCATCTTCTATTAATGATCGAATGAAATGATATTTAATATCCACGTGTTTGGTTCTGAAATGGTATGCTGGATTCTTCGCTAAGAAAGCGACACTCTGACTCTCACTATGAAAAACTCAATTTCCTTTTTTCATACCCAATTCACCAAAAACACGTTGTAACCATATCATCTCCTTGCTCGCCTCAGTAGCAGCAACATATTTTGACTATGTAGTAGACAAGGCAACTATCTTCTGTAAATTAGAAGCCCAGCTCACAACAACACCACCCAAAGTGTACACATACCCAGTAGTACTCTTTTTACTATCAATATATTCAGCCAAGTCAGCATCAACATAACCCTGCAACTTTATACTAGAACATGTGAAGCAAAGTAATGTATTTGTAGTACCTTCAAATACTGAAGTAGCCACTTGACTGCCTCCCAATATTGCTTTTCTGGATTACTCATGTACCTGTGTGCAATATCTGGTCTGGTGCAGACCATGGCATACATAAGACTCATTTATTGTGATCCTCATACCAAGAATTTGCTTTGCAGCTCCCAAATCTTTCATTGCAAACTGCTTTGATATTTTCTTCTTTAGATCATTTATTTCCTCACTGTTAGACCCTGCAATAAGCATAGCATCCACATATAGCATCAAAATCATAAAAGTGTTTTCAAACTTCTTTATTTAGTAACAATGATCTGATTCACACTTAGTGAAGCCGGTGGTACCCATAAAACTGTCAAACTTCATATAACACTGCCTTGGAGCTTGTTTCAAACCATACAAGCTTTTATTCAATTTGCAAACCAGATTCTCCTTTCCCAATATTGCGAAGCCCTGTGGTTGCACCATATAAGTGTCTTCCTTCAAATCAGCGTGAAGGAATGCAGTCTTCACATATAACTGCTCAAGATATAAGTTTTGTGCAGCCACAATTCCCAAAACTAATTTTATTGTATTTTAGCCTCACAACTGGAGAAAAAATATAAGTGTAATCTACATCTTCCTTTCGCTGAAAACCCTTCACAACAAGCCTGGCCTTGTAACGTTACTCTCATCATGCTTTTCATTTACTTTGTATACCCATTTGTTATGCAAAGCATTCTTCCCTTCTGGTAGCTTAGTTAGCTGCCAAGTCTGACTCTTGAGCAAATAATCCATCCCATCTTTCATAGCTAACTCTCACTTGCTCGAATTATCAACTTGCAAAACTTCAACATAATTTTCAGGCTCACCTCCATCTGACAACAAAATGTGTTGAAGAGAGGGGGAATAACGATCTACTGCCTTAGGTACCTTACTGCTTCTCCTAAGAGTGGGAACCGGAGTACTGGGGTTTGGAGAAGCTGGACTACCCTGCTCTATCTCGGGCACTTCGTTTTCCTGGTTCTGGACAACCTTCTCCTGTACACTGATTTTAGAAATCTCGCCCAAATCAACATAAGCATAATCTTTTATCTCTGGTGCCTCTGGTTCTTCAACTGCATTTGATTTTTCCTTGTACATAACCTTCTCATTGAAGATGATATTCTTGCTTCTGATAATTTTTCGTTATTCTGCATTCCAAAATCTATAACCAAAAGCATCATCTCTATTGCCAATAAAAAACATTTCCTGATTTGGAATCAAGTTTGTTTTTAGCTATCAAAATCTACCTCTTTACTTTAAATTTGGTTTATTAGCTCATAAAAATATATCTTGTGGTTATGATATTAAATTTACCGTAAATTATCATTTTGAAATTATCTCGCCAAACTAGGAGGATGTTTGTTATTTGCACTATATATTGATTTTCACTTCAAATGTCTTTAAAATGGTGGGACCCAAAAAAATGGGGTGTTTGTTTTTTGACTATATAACGATTATCACTTCAAGTGGTGGTGATTTGAAGTGCAAAATATGAAGTAGCAAAAAGCTATTTCAATTTTACCACTTCAAATTTTATCACTTACTACTCATTTTATCCTTTAACAACTATTAATATTCCAAACTCTATCCACAATCTCTCACAAACCTAAAAATCTAAACTCTCACCATTCTCACGTTTAAACTCCCACCACTTCTGCCACCACCGCTTCTAATGGTGGTTACTAGACATGATTTAGGTATGTATTTCTTTCACTTCTTCTCCTGTAACCTCCGTTTTACAGAATAATGAAGCTTCATATTTCTTTACAGTGATTTTTTTTCCTTCAAAAAATACTTTTGATTCCGTGAAGCAATTTCCACTATTTTCTTCCGGAAGATTTGTACAGTTCTTATGTTCTTTTTCAAATAATGAGATTCTTTTACTTCTTCTAACCTAGTTCGTCAGATAAGTTAACAACACGATTGGGATTTCGTTTAATTGCAGATTAAAATTATTGTTAAGGTTCCTGTAGATTAATATTGTTAGCGTTTCTCATTATACTTCTTCTTCTGCCCTAATTGTATGATTCAGATCCTTTACTATTCTTCTGCCTTTGTAATTGATGTTTTCGCAATATGAAGATGATGATTTTGTGGTTAACGACAACGAAGATCCGATGTTTCCTTCCGAAACATTTAGGCCTCAGATCAATTTGCAATGGTCCAGCTTCGTGAGGAAATTGCCAACAAACTAGTTACTATTAACAACAATTAAGGTTCTTGTGTTTATGTTTGTCGTTTTAAACTTTTGTTTGGTAGATTTGGATTTGTTGACATTATTATGTTTTTATCATGAGGAATGATGATGCATTTTATCATTAAAGTGGAAGAAACATATCTAAGGGTAAAATAGACAGTTGTAACATAAAAATCACTTTAAAGTAAAAAAACAAACACATAACAACATTTAAAAGCACTTTAAAGTGCCTAGAAAACAAACACACAACACTACAAAATAGCATTTGAAAGTGCAAGCACTTTAAAGTGCTAATCACTATATAGTGAAAAAAAAACAAACACCACCTAGTTCTTACAGTGTCATAAGACATCTTATGAACTCTCTTCCACATTTTATCCGGTGCAAGATCGTTCGGCTTTGGTCTAAATGATAGGCTCTTAATTTATACAATTCTACCACCTTATTTATATTTTTTATTAATTATTATTGCATTAAATTTACTATTTTATTGTTAATAGGTGGTTCACATAAAATCTGAAGTTATTAATTAAACACGGTTAAGATAGGTGTTAATTTTCGTTTGCGTTGAAACACAACCCAAGTGTTGCTCACGGTCACATGTTGAGCAGGTGAACAGGGGAAGCATTCACTGATGATTACATATACACGGAATTGAAGTGGATGTTGCGTTCTATGATTTAGTGATGCAGTGTTCTGGGTGGTGCGGTAACATAAAACAAGCACAAAAGAAATGATGAGTTGGCATTGGCTAGTGAAAGAGGACACATCACGTTGACCGAGTAGGAGACAATACCTAGTGTAGCAAGTACAAATGGAAGTGAAGCATGAATGAAGTGAAAGAGGTAGTGTGCGTCACTTGCTTTTTAGGTGTTGTGAAAGACGGCTGACAAGCTAGATTAGGTTGACGATGGCATGAAGAGTACAAAGACTAGCCTAGGAAGTAGCTCAGCTAGAGACTAGGTGATTGGTGAGAGATCAAAAGTTTTCTTTTGAGTTTTGTTGGAGCCCGTTACACACGTGGGTGAGAAGTTGTTTTCTATTTCCTTTCTTAGTAGCGTAAGAGAAAAGGAGGGGAGCTTTTCAGTTAGGTTTTCGAAAGATTACCTATACCTAGTGGGACATACACACGTGGGATAAAACGAAAATGAAGGAAACAAGGTATAAATGAGGACGCAGTATACAGAAAACTGGGGGGATCGAGGGTTTTGAGTCTGTACAGGAATTCTAGGAGGCGTGTACAGGCTTCTTTTGAGTTTTCAGGGAGAGGTGAGCTCTGCAAACGGACAAACGAAGAAGGAGAAGATTATTTTCCGGGTGACGACGGTAACGGTTTAATTCCTCTTTTCCTTTTCTAATTATGTTTATGGGTTTTAAGAAACCCATTTCCATGTTCTAATTAATTTGTAGCTAGGGTTTAATGTTGAAACCACTTATAGTTTTAGATCAATTAAATGATTTATTTGATACAAACCATTATGATTTGAATAGATTAATTTCATGATTTTGATTTATTGAATTTCATTAAACAATTGTGACGTCTTTTGATGGTACATGCTTGGCCTAGGTTTTTGATGTTCCATGCTTCTGGTATACAATTGTTATTTTGAAAATCTACTTATTGCAAATATATTTGTCTACTTATTTGATATTTCATGCTTGGGTTAAATCCTTTGATGGGGTATGCTTAGAATAGTCAGGTATTATTTGTGGACCTGTAATTAGTTTCGTACAATTTTCTCGCTAACGCAATTTTATGGTGTATGCTTGAGACTAGGGCTTTTTGATGCACCATATTTAGGGCGTCCCAGTGATATTTGCGACTCTAAATATTTGATGAGATATTTCATTTCAGTAATTAAATAGAAATAGTGGTGGATACTGAAAAACCATGGTTACTGACTCTCTTTGCTTAATTATTTTATTATTTTATCTATAAACCTAAAAATCCCAAAAATATTGTTTCTGGTTAGTTGATTAGAGATATTAATTTTATTATTTCCCCGCTCTCTATGGGTTCGACCCGTACTACCGTTGTCTACCAGTTAGACGTTGTCGATTGCGGTTATTATATAGGTAATATAAAATCCCATCACTAAACTCCAAGAGAGTAAAAAAAGACAAAAATGCGTTGAAGTGGTTGACCCAATGGTTATTACAAAGCTTCCAATAGTACTTTATCGAAACTGGTGTAAATTAAAAAAGCTTTATTTAAACAGCAAGAAAGGCAAGGGTGCCGTTTTCTTCTCATCTCACCACTCATAATAGAAATCAAAAAGATCGATAGAGATGATGGGAGTAGAGTTCACTCCTCTAAGCGATGCTGCAAGCAGAGAGGAGAAGGTAGTCAATCTCATAGGTTCTGTTGTTGAAATTGGGCTTCGGAGAAAAAGCAGAGGAACTGGTAATGCCAGAAACCCTAAATCTTAAATTCTCTTCAATGGGTTGTTCTGTGGATTTTTCTTCAGTTTTAGTTTGACCCAGAATTTGTCAATTGGGGGTTTTGTGTATACTGGTCATGACTCAAATCAAAATGTCTTCTTGTTTGTTCTTGGAATTGTAAAAAAGGGGAAAAAATGAAGCTTTTAATGGGTTATTGGTTTTTTTACAATAAGAAACCCTAGCATCAAGAAAAAGGTCACACCTTTTCACATTTGGGATTTTAACTGTAGTTGCAGAGGATCTATAAAAAATGAGGCTTTTTCAATTTTAGTGTATATGGAATGTTAGTATGTTACCATGTGTGACTTCTTTTTGGATTGAAATTCTGTTGTTGCAGATTACGTGTATACGCTGAAGATAGTAGACGAGCTGTATTCGGATACTGCTTTTGCAATTAATTTCTTTGCTAGAAAAGTAGATGACTTTCCACTTGTTGGGTCTGTTGGGGATTTGCTTCTGGTGTTTAATGTTGTGGTAATTATTATATCCATTTCGTATCTTGACATTAAGTGATGATTTCTTATAGTACTTGGCTGATGAGGAGTATGTGTTCGATTGAAAATGCAGATTAAAAAGCATGGCGAAGAATTTTATGGGTTGTTCCAGTTCAATAAGAGAGGATCTTCATTTGCTCTATTTGATGGGAAACCGGGGGATGAATGTATTGCGTATTGTGTTAGTCCATTATATCGTGTTGGAAATTGGCATATAGAGCGTGTGAAGGTTCTTAGGATTTGGTTGAGTACTTTTCAACTTGGCGCAGGTATGCAGTCATGAATTTTAGAAAACATTTCTTTGAAATTAGCGGTTTTTCTCCCAATTCTGAATGCAATATTTGTAAGATATAAGTTAGAATTTTCAGCTATTTCATGTTCTCTCAGGAACAAATAAGTCGTTACTTCCAATTAAAGAGATGAACATGGAAGATTTTGATCTCATCTGCAAGGTAAATACTGACCAAACCACAATTAAAGAGATGAACATGAAAGATTTTGATCTCATCTGCAAGGTAAATACTGACCAAACCAGACTCGATACTTTAATGTATGTTATGCAATAAGTTTGTTGAATTGCCCAACTTTTATTTCTCTTGTGAAATAGGTACTTCATTCATATGAAGTGTCGATAGATGAGTGGATTCTCCTTGTATGGGATGGAACCGATACACCTGCATTGGATTTCGTAATTACGTAAGCCAAGATATAATTATTTTTTTATCAAAGCATGATATCCTTGATACAAACATGAATTGTTCTACTTTGCACTACAGACTATCAGATGCAGCGGAGATGCAATTACCACTAGAACCAGAGGATCCTCCATTGTCAAGAGAAGTTCGATGCAATTTTCCCACTGTGGGAAGCATTTTGAGGGTGTCGGTTAAGTGTATACAATTTGATGTTCATCTAGTTTGCAGTGGCCAGTGGGTGAGGATCCGTGGTGTTACTAGTTGCAGAAAGTCATCATTTTGGGGTGGTGACTTGACTGATAATGCTAAAATTCGATTTTTATCTGATATGGATAGCACAGTCGTACAGCGTTTGGGGTAATAACCATTTTCAACTGTTGAGTAATGAATAAGTTAATATTTAAAACTTGATAAGTATCAATCCTCGTTCCTGACTTGGTGATTTGCTTTTACTAAGTAGGAGCTACAACGATAGAATTTCATCTTATACTGGTCGTGTATCTGCCATCCCTTCACCAATTACAGGTATTTCGTGTTTGTTTGTTTTAGCTGTTGTTTCTTCCCTTTCTTAGAGGAGCCTCAAGCATGTATGTGATGTTATTTTCCATTTTGTTTCTGTCGAATTAAACATTGTGTTCTGAACATTTGATAGTAAAACGCTTGCCACTTTTTTTGTTATTTGTTCTCAGAGATAATCAATGTTTCTGGCCCATTCGTCACGTTACTTGATGTTGTCAACTATCCGGAGGTCTGTTATTTGTCCTTAAATCTATAAAATTAACTTCCAATGTTGAGTGTGCACTTAAATTTCATACACAGAAGGTCACTTCTTTACACATATGTAACTAATCAGGTTCACATGTACAGGTAACTGCGAAATTCAAATGTGTTGTTCGTGTGGTAGGTGTCTATTCCTGCCGTGCTGAAAACTTTCGTGAAACAACCTCGGGTAAATATGTAGTGAGGTTGACTCTCCAAGATCCAACTGCTAGAATACAGGCTTACCTGTATGATGAAGACGGGGTAATACAATCATTATGATTCCTGGTATTCCATTACTTTTCTACCTTTGCATAGTATGTGGTGCTATTTTCTTACTTTATCATATTAACAGGTGAAGTTTTTTGGCGGTCACCCCACTGTAGATGTACTAAGAAGGAAGAGAAATGAATTACTCGGAATAGATGATGAAGAAGTCGATGGTCATGACGAGGAGAACAAGAGGGTTGTTATAAATCCTCCATGGATCCAGTGTTGCCTAAAGTCGTACTACCTCCACAAAAACGATCAATGGGGGAGCAGGATGTACCGAATTTTCGGAACAAAGCTTGTGGACTATACAACCATAACATAAAAAGCTCTAGTTCCAAGTTGTAAATTTTTTGGTCACTTCTCTGTGTATGTGTATATAGAGCATTGCAGGACGAAGTAGGGAGGCCCTGAGGTTTTTTGGTCAGCAATCACTTGACTTGGGCTGAACATTTAGAAACGCCTCGGCACAACCAAACAGGTTGCTGAGGTACCGGGTTGCTAAGTCCAATACTAATATCATTTTGTAATCTAAGAATGTGAAAAGCTGTTTCATTGATCAACATTTTGGGAATGTAGGTATGTTGATAAGAACAAAACGAGACTTCAGCTAACTGTTATAGGCTAATTGTAGCAGGCAGTTTTGGTGAGGTGAAACTTTGCTTTATATTTCAGACTTTCAGTCTATTTTTCAAAGACATGGGGTTACATATTTCCTCAGGAATTACAAATACCAAGTAAAGACCTTAATTCACCGTGAAATTTGATACTCTGTTACGTGTTTTAGGTGGAACTATTGCCATTACATAGCTGTATGAGCTCCTTTTAGTCTGTCACCTTTTTCTTTGGCCGGGAATTCCAAGGGGGTCTCAATCTGGGGCATTTTCAGTCTAAATCAAGACATGTCCAACTACTATTTTTTGGTCGACTTGAGAATAGAAAACGTGTCGAAATGTAATCATTGTTGGCTAATATAGCAGCTACGTGGCTCAATAGGAAATACTTCTGTGTTGGCATGTTCTTACCACAACAACTCCAATTGAAACTACAAGTCTGTGATCATACCAGAGATTGTCAATTTTATGGAAGCCCCAAGAATGTTTTAATTTACCTGTAACAATATCCATGAAGAACTCGAGATCATCTTTCAACTCTTCTGGAGTTTTGGATTTCCATTTAGGAGAGAGTGAAGGAATAGCCTCTTCTGCTAAATAAATAGCAATTGCCGTAAATTTTATGAACCTGTCTTGGATCTGCAATCCCCTCACACCTGTTCCACCACCCAATTCATGAAAACATAATAAATAAAAATGGTTAGTGCAAACAAAAGAAGAGTAATTGACTGGAATTAAACCTGCACCACCGAGGAATAATGATTCCGTTGAGCTTGGTGGAGTTATTGTTGGTGGAAACACAAATTGTTCCACTTGGATTTCAGAAAGCTGTTGTTGTGTGCCATGGGAGCCATCTCACTCTCTCTCAAATCTTAGGAAGAAACTGAAACTTTAAGTAAATTATGAAGCGTTTTAAAGAAGCAAGAGAAGGTGGAGGACTGAGCTCCTAATTGCTGTAAAGATAGGCTTTTATCTTCACCTACATTGCATGTACAAGACAACTAAGAAATGGAGGAGGTAGGTAACAACAACCAATATCAATAGTCGAGAGAAATTAATGGAGGTAGATTTTGGTCTATTTGAAGTGAATAGGTAGATTTTCTGCATCCCAAAATCTATAACCAAAAGCATCATTTCCATAGTTAATATTCAAACATTTTTTGGATTTATAGAATCAAGTTTATTTCTAGCATTGACATCAATATGTACATATGACAATCATCCAAATACTTTAAAAAAAAAAAAGATTTACCTCCTTATCATTCCATATCTCCTCTGGCAATTTGAAACTTAACAGAACTGATGGTCCTCTATTGATCAGATAAGCTGCTATGTTGGTTGCATGCAGCCTCATGCTTCTAGTACGTTCATTTAGGGTCCTTTGGAAATTTGAAACCCAAAAAACTTTTGGCAACCCAGCATGCAACCTCATGCTTCTAGCACGTTCATTTAGGGTCTGATTCATGTGCTCAGCTACACTTTTCTGTTGTAGTGTCCTTGGAATGATCTTTTCCATTCTGATTCCATTTGTAGCACAATACTCTCTGAACCCACCATCAATGTACTCACTCTCATTATCTGATCTTAGACACTTCAGTTTCAAATCTGTCTCATTTTCTACCAAAGCCTTCTATTTCTTAAATATATCAGACATATCACTTTTATTTTTCAGAAAATAAATCCATTCCTTTCTGGTCGAGTCATCAATAAATGCGATATAGTATAATGAGCCACCAAGTTATGGAACTGGAGATGGTCCCCGTAAATCAGTATGCACCAACTCTAACTTTTCTGGTTTTAGAGCTCTACCGCATTTGACGAAGCTGACTTTCTTCTGCTTCCCAAGGATGCAACTCTCACACATACCAACATCAATGGTCTTCAATTCTGGTAGTTTCCCGTTCGACTGAAGTACCTTCATGCCCTTCTCACTCATATGCCCAAGCCTTTGGTGCCATAGAGTATCACTAGATTCAGCAACTGCAACTGTATCTACTGTTGCCATGCCAACAGTAGACAAGTATCTCGGACTTGAATACATATAAAGAGTACCCATTTTGTAACCACGAGACACTAACATAGCTCCTTTAGTCACCTTCCATCTACCACTACCAAAATAAACACCATCCCTTCGTCATCAAGTTGCCCAATAGAAATCGGATTCCTCTTTAACCGTGGAACATGTCTAACCTTGTGGATTCTCCATACTGATCCATTTTCCTGCTTAAACTTGATCTCTCCAATGCCTACTATCTGAAGTGGTTTATTATCAACTAAACAGTCAGTCCCGAAGTTACCTGCAGTATAGTTAACAAAAAGTTCTCGGTTTGAAGTGGTATGCCAAGAAGCTCTGAGTCGAGAACCCAAGAGTCCATGAGACTTTCAACAGAAAGAAGTAAGGCATTTTGCTCGGTTTCTGTAACAACATTTGCATTTTCATTCACGTGCTTCTTAGGTGCTTTGCACCACTTTTGTCTGTGGCCCATTTGGCCGTAGTTCCAGCATCCATCCGGACCCCGTGTACCTCTATATTGGCCCCTGCTTCGCCCTCTTCTTGATTTAGATCTTCCTTTGTTCTAATTTTTCTGAGATGATCTGCCTCTTGATTCGACGTTAAAGGCAACATCATTACTCTAATACTCACCAGAATCCTTCCTTCGAACTTCTTCACCCAGAATTAAATCGCGTATGTTATTATACTTTAGCTTCTCTTTGCCGTCGGAATTACTTACGGCAGTTCTCACAACTTCCCAATTGTTGGGTAGAGAAGCCAAAAGGATTAGGGCACAAATTTCATCATCAAATTCGATCTCGACAGATGATAGAGCATTCACGATTTCACTGAACTCATTCAAGTGCTTTGTAACTGAAGCGCCCTCTGGCATGTACACTCTGAACAACTTCTTCATCAGATGTACCTTGTTATTCGCCGACGGCTTTTCATACATACTCGTCAAGGCCGCCATCAGACCATCAGTGGTCTTTTCTTTCACAACACTGTGTGCAACTGACTTTGCTAAGGTTAATCGAACAACCCCTAGAACTTGTTGATCCAGGAGTTTCCAATCTGCCTTGGACATCCCATCTGGCTTCGTTGAATCCAATAGAGGTTGCTGCAAATTTCTCCCATAGAGATAATCTTCAATCTGCATTCTCCAGTACGCAAAATCTGACCCATCAAACTTTTCGATTGTGTTTGCAGATCTGAACCCTATCACAGATGATGTCGACGCCCCTTTCTCTGTCGTTATCTTGTCTTCTCCTCCTGCCATTGATTCTTCCAAGAATTCTTCACGAATCTAGCTCTGATACCAGTTGTTAGGATCGATGCTATAACGAAAACAAAACGAAAAAACAAAGATACACAAGATTTACTTGGTTCACCCAAATTAGGCTACGTCCAAGGAGCGGATGCAGTTTCATTATGATCACAAAATAGTGTTCCAGAGGAATACAACGATGATACGATAATAATAAGATACAAACCCTAGATAGAACAACTCTCTCTGTATAGAGACTACTCAAACCTCTCAAAAAGTTGCATTTAATTTCTAACAGACATGCCAGTCAGATCTGGTTAAATACGAAATTGAATCATGCACTACCAGGTTCCACACAAATATAGCACAAATATTCTTATCCGTCGATCTATTCAATGTACGAGAGCTACGTGAAATTATCCCTTCTAAAATATTCATGAACTTACGTGAATTTTTTTTCTTTTTTTCTTTTTTCTTTTTATAAAAAGTCATTAGTTATAAGAAGGAAAAATAACCACCGACCAAAAATCTGATAAGACGAGGTAGTAGTCATTATCAGTAACAGCGGCAATGAATGACCACCGGGACTATTAGGTTAGATGTGTTTTCTTCATTGAATCAATATTATCGGCAGTTTTGTCTGCGCATATATTTGTTTTTTTTTTCTTCAAATTGACTGCCAATAAGAAAATCATTTCAAAGTTTGTTTGATTTGTTCCGTCCAAAACACTTGATTTTCATGTATGAAAGTGAGAATGTTTGTTTCATTTGTTCCGTCCGTCCGTCCGTCCGTCCAGGTAGAGGAGATTACAGAAGTGGAGGGATGCCAAACAAAAAAGAAAGAGATTCACCAACTATATAATCTGTCACTTCATCAATATTTGTTTATTCCCCATCAGAAAAGAAGAAATAATTTTAAATAAAAAAGCATCATCGTCCTTAATCCTTATCCAAACCCACCTCTCACTGTCCATCATCCCTCGGTTTCAGCTACATCCAGCAAGCTTTTCTTCTATGTTTCTTTCTTTCCTCAGCTTTGCTTCCCACTCTTTTAGTTTTAATTAAACATTTCTCTGTTAATTCTATCTCTTCTTTCTTTCTTATTTTCTTTCTCCCTGTTGATTTCATTTGTATGATCAGCTAATGCCTTCTTCACTAGTAATATTTCTGGAGTCATTGAAGATGATGCCTTTTACTACTACCACAATCGGACAACAAGTTCTTCCCAACCTGCTCTTGTGTGGGCTTCCTGGTTTTGTTTTAGGACTTGTGGTTGGATGGTCTTGGAAACCCAAATTCCCAACTCTCTCTTCTTCTTCTTCTTCTTCTTCTTCTTCTTCTTCTTTTCAATCATTTACTGCTACTACTAACTTAAACAGGATTAACTCCACTCATACTTGTTTACTAGTTTCGAGTTTGACTACTATACTAAATAAAACATTCCATTGTTTCATTTCTTGGATCTCCACTGTAGCAGCAGATAACTACTCCAAATCCAATGATGAACCAGTCGTAATCTCTGCTGATGAATACTGCAGGTACATAAATTCCTATCATTATCAACTCGTCCAATCAATTTATATATACTCAATGGCAACTACAAAGATATGGGTGAATTGGATTAGTGATTGAAATTACTTGTAATAATCAACTAATTTCATGGGATTAATCTGCTTTTGTTGCGTAGTAATTCTCCGGAGTCTGGAAAGTCAGTTGCTGTCACGAATGAAGATGTAGAACATTTATGCCAACTTGTGGAGGGAAGAGATGGAGGTCGTGTGTGGACACAAATATTGGAACGCCATACTCCAACTATGCTCTATCAAGCTTGGCATCGAGATCCTGAGGTTAGTTCAATTAGACTTATTCACCTGCTATTTTTTTCAACGAGTTTTGACTTTAATTCAATTCTTATAGTTCCTCTGCCATGCTTCAACTGTTCGATTAACACAATGTATGTATATGCGTCGCGTAAGTATGGTGGGAGGCAAAACTAGAACCTTCGGGATTAAGATTGCGTAACCTGAAAATTTTATAGGAATTTTTTATTCCTTTGTTCATTGTGTCATCCATGTGTCTAAAGTTTTGGTATTGCTGGCTAGATTGGCCCTCCACAATATCGTAGTAGGACTGTCTACGAGGATGCCACACCCGAGTTGGTGAGGGACTTCTTCTGGGATGATGAATTCCGGTCCAATTGGGATGACATGCTCATATGCTCTGAAACGTTGGAGGAATGCCCCATCACAGGAACTATGGTGGTCCGTTGGATACGCAAGGTTTGGTGATTTTCTTAACTTCTTCTCTCTAAATGGACTAGGCTTGATTCATCTTCTTGGTTGGATTCGTTTGATAGTATGCTTCTAAATTCAATCTTTTGGTGCAGTTTCCCTTCTTCTGCAGTGATAGGGAATACATAATTGGACGTCGAATATGGGAGACAGGAAGATCATATTATTGTGTCACTAAGGTATGGTGGAAACTTTAAACTATTTTCCATGTTGTAGAGACTCCATTTTGATGTCATCGAATGGCTAATTTCTTTTCATGTTTCAGGGTGTACCATGCTCCTCGGTGCCAAGACGCACCAAACCTAGACGTGTTGACTTATATTATTCAAGTTATTGCATACGGGCAGGTAATCAAACTCACACTTCTCTAATTTACACCTAGTAAAATCTTCTTTTAGTTTTTTATAGACTGGTATAGAGTAGTCCTTGGTAGGTTCAAATGTTATTTCAGTTTTTCTTTCTCAATCGCCAGAGCGACAAGCAACATAACTAAAGTATCATCTGGTGATGTACGTGAAACAGTGGAATCAAATAAAGGGGATGGCCAGCTGAGTGCGTGCGAGGTGCTACTCTTCCATCATGAAGACATGGGCATTCCCCGTGAGATTGCAAAATTTGGCATTGGGAAAGGAATGTGGGGTGCTGTGAAGAAGATTGAGCCAGGGTTGCGTGCCTACCAAAAATCTCGAGCCTCTACCACAGCATCACTCTCTCGGTGCGCTTTCATGGCTCAGCTAAATACCAAGCTCAGTGCAGACTACCTTAGATCCTTGGAGGTGGAAATGATAAACAGTCAGAGTGACACTCCAACAGAGGCGGTTGAAACACTGCATTCCAATGATGAAAAACCATCGACGCTGCCATGTAATAATATACCCAAGCTCCTAATTGTTGGTGGGGCAGTTGTTCTCGCTTGTAGTCTTGACAGGGGGCTACTTACCAAGACAGTTGTATCTGGAGTTGTCACAAGCTTATTTAAGATTGGAAGGAGGTTGTGATCATTCTAGAAAGGTAAGTAGCACTAAATCATCGCCAAAGGGAGTTCTATCATATACGTTATCTGTTAAATGAGAGTATAGGAGAAGAAGAAGGTATACGCCAGGTTACACCCCAAGCAACAGAACTATATGGCGAGTAAAAATTCAATTGTACTGTTATGGGTGTCATTAAGCATCTTGTTCCTTAGAGCTACTAAATTTATCGGAAGAATAGGCTTTCCCTGTCAAATGCATTATCTGTCAGAAAGAGTATAAATTTTGTAGAGTGATGCTTTGCAGGTGATTAGAGGTAGCTAGCATCAAAATAGTTCTGGTTAACAATGTCTAATTCGGTTAAGTTATGTTTTATGAGTTATTTACACCACAGTTGGGTCCATAGCTCAGTGGTAGAGCAATTGACTGCAGATCAATAGGTCACCGGTTCGAAC
The DNA here is from genome assembly GCA_023531435.1 of Papaver californicum. Classification (NCBI taxonomy): domain Eukaryota; kingdom Viridiplantae; phylum Streptophyta; class Magnoliopsida; order Ranunculales; family Papaveraceae; genus Papaver; species Papaver californicum. The sequence goes on from JAJJMC010030320.1 coordinate 25,877, forward strand.
CCGGTTGGGCCCTTTTTTATTTTTATTTTTATTTTATTTTTCGTTTTGCATCATTTTCCACGCCGATGACGTCAAACGTCAAAAACTTATCCTAGCTTTGGTACATGACTGGCCGACCCATCTTTGCTATTTTGATCGCTCCTATGCTTGGGCTGCAAACATTTCATCGAAACCTAAATATATTCAGGCATTAAATTGTCAAAAGATACAACTTAATCATAAAATCGAAAATGGTAAAGTACATGGAAATGCTCAGCGTATAACTCTGAGTATCGTGGTTGCTTGTCTCTGATATGTATGAATCCAGTGATTATATGTCAACCAACTTGGGATACTCTACTAGGCCAGATGCCTGGCTTTTATATAGTCTATTTAGATATCATTTAAGAAGTTGTTTTTCTGATTTATCTAAATAAATAAATCATAAATTAATTTGAATATATTATATACAGTATAATTTTAGAATAATTTTTAAAAACAAAAAATTTAACTTTTTATTAAGCTTCTGACTACTAAGATTGATTTCTGCTTCTTACATACAAACAAACAATTGATATTAAGAAATTGGAGGTTCCAGTCTCATAGAGATTTTATTTACCAGGATAATTTATTAAAAAAATACAGTAAATTGTTCTGGCCAGAACCAAAATGATGGAATGGGAATAGGAAATCAGAAGTGTTAATTCGGGATATCCTAGTTCCATCGTCCAAACATAATACTCAATTTAGTCTCTTTTAGAGCGTCCACAATCGTCGACTAAATCGACGATCAAAGATTAAAAATAATCGATAGTCGACGAAAGTGAGCCACAGTCGTCGATCATATTTAGTATTTGATCGATGAAAATTACTGTTCCAGATTAAATCTGATCGCTGATCGACGACTAAAGCTTATAGTCGCGCGTAATCTTAAGGTCTCGCCTGTGAAGAGACGACGGACCAGCATCTCGCTTAAAAACACGGGCGAAGAGTTGACATTTCGCTCAAAACTTGGCGAGATACTAAGGCCTCGCTTGGAGTAAGGCGAGATGCTAAGGCCACGCTTGAGTTGGCTTGAGTTGGGCGAGCTGCTAAGATTTCGCTTGGTGGTGGGCGGGATGCTAAGGCATCGCTTGGGGTTGGGCGGTACCCCAAGGCGTCGCTCAGTCCATTTCCTGGCGAGATCTTGTGCTTCCGCTTGGCGTCGGGCGATACCTCTGCATCTCGCCCGGCTTCAATTTTCACACGAGTTTTCCGCACAATACACAGACGAAATACTAATGTTTCGCTTAGTTAGTGGGCGAAATGTTGGGATATCGCCTGTATGTTTTTTTTTGTAGGCGTTAGAGCAGAATCTCGCTTGTACCAGGCGATATCCTGCTACTTCGCTTACGTTCAAGCGATGTCCTAGGCCCTCGCTTGATCATACCCCGTTGTTTTTAGGACGGATTAAAGATCAAAAAATTTGATCTTTGATCGTTTAGTATAGTCGCACCATTGGAGATGCCCTTAGTACGCTACTGTGGCCAAATCCAAATTTCCCCCCAAATAGTCTCGTCTCTCTCTTTAACTTTAACCCTAGCATTTCTCCCTCGATCTCTTCATTTAACGAGAGATTCTAAAGTGGTGATCAATGTGGTAATTAGATCGGGAAGACACGAGTTAGGAAACGATTCAGAGCTTCAATTTGTGAGAATAAATGTTCATTACACTTTAAAGGAGGAGATCAATTCATCGATCCTTTTTTGACGTAAGCTGTGATTCTTATCCCTCTCTGTCTGATTTGATATGTTTGTTTTAATTGTTGGGTGCTATAATTTTGATTTTGCGATAACAGACTACTGGAAAATCTTCCTTCATTTGGATGTGAGGATCTAGGTACAAGTTTTTAAGGTTTTTCGATTTTGCGCTTCTTCATCAACAAGCTCGCAAGGTTAGTTTTGTACTCAAATGAGTTTGTATTCGTGACTGATTCCCTGAAACCATGGTTTCGGACATGGCTTAGCTTCTGTCTTGAATCATCTTGTGACAGGTTTAGTAGTTGATAAGACTTCTCTTAAACTTGTATTGTGTAGGTTATTGGCATTTTAGAGCTTTTGTTTGTACTTAGATGGCTGTTGTTGGTTGTTACCCTTGCTACGAACTCCCGATTTGTGTTGGACCAACATTAGGATGCCAATGTAGTAAATATAGATGATGTCTCTCTTAACATGCATATGGTTTTGAAAATTTGTCTTGGAATCTGTCCTTAGGGGCATCAGTAGACTAAAAAGAAGCACAGCTTGTACTTTCTAACTATGTGTTAATTATATAGTGCTTTGTGTTTATCAGGTAACCCGAGGCTTAACTGACATGGAAGATATTGCGGAACTTAAGTTTTATTTGTGAGATGCCAGTAATATCCAGTGTTTGTAAACTAGGGTCTTACACTTACTACAATTTAGTAATCTGCTAAAGAAATCAAAGATGCGGGTCAAGTTCGATTTTCTCTCCTCTAGGTAGGTGTCTGTATTACATAAGCCTAATGCGTACTAACTAGTCAAAGTATTTCATTGATTTTTTTACTTGTGAAACTAGATCAATCTTTAATTGAGAACGTCTTCTCAAATTTGCTGTTAAACACAATTTAATTGGAAATTTATCTGCATACTATTTTGACATTGTTTAAATTATTAAACACGGTAATGGTCATACGTCTATTTGGACACCCAGCATCCAGATGCTTATCCAAAGTTATTTTCTGTAGTTCTCATTTCACGATGAACTAATTTGCAAAAAGTACTATCTGGTGATTACTTTTCCTTTCTGGGTAATTGCTTACTGATATTTGGATATGCTTATTTGTTGATATAGGTATCTGACACAAAAAACGGTAGCAAACACCATCAGCTCAAGCGAAGTTTCAAAGAAGAATTTTACTAATGATGCACTGGTAAGAGTATTGTTTTAAACTTTTATCATTGTCGAAAATTTGACATAGCACTGCTGGTGCATGGATGAATAATATTCTAATTTTTCTTTTCTATTCCGGCTTGTCATAATCTGTTGAGCTCCTATTCTTTGGAAAATTACTGCTTTTAAAAGAGTTTTATTTTGTCATCTGGACATCCTTCAAGGTGCTAATTAGCTTGCTTCAAATGCCTAGGAGCACCAGCTTAAGTGTGGGATATCAAGTAATGTGGACCAGCATGACATTGCTATCGTTGGAGGAGGCATGGTTGGAATTGCTCTTGCCTGTGCTCTGTGTAAGTTCCATTACTGGTGAACATTGAGGTAACTTCCGTTTGGAATCCTTGATGTGTTGAAATATAATCTACTGCGGGTGACTCAGACTTATGCAACAATTTGACCAACTTGGTTGCAATAGTCACTGATTCATGGCCTCAGATAACAACCACTGCATCGGACAACTTGGTAGAAGATTTACTCAACAGTTCTGACCAGTTTAGACTCATAATATTGTTTATTTATTGGGAGTGTTGTTTATGTATAGCGTCTGAAGTTCTCAGCTCTTGCTTTGTTGTACATCATAACTTGCCATAAATGAAGCATTACCATAAGTTGTTCTTTAAACATTCTGTTACAATGGATTAACAACACTTACGAAGTCTAAAATTTTCTTGTTCCATCATCACCAAAAGCAAAATATGATTCATATAAAGTGTCACTGGAATTAAGGCATTAGTTAGTTCAGCAGAAATATGGAATTACTCACATGCCTAGCTGAGTCATTATATGAAGATGAATTGTTCCCTTGTCTCAAACTAGTTGAAGCTTCATGAACTTTCTTTGTTTTCCTTGGAATTTTTAAGGTGGGATTTTGGAATCATAGAAATGTTTTTTACAAAAAAATCGTAGTGTCGCTAAAGAGAAAGTAGAAACTTAAAGTTTGTTATTATGAATTGGTGAAGGATTTAAAATTTCAGATAGTGCTAGTTACCTGTACTGAGTCATTTTCATTTTCATTTTTGGACTTTCTAGCAAGCATTCCGTTGACAAGGCATTTGAATGTTGCAATAATTGATAGCAACCCCGCTCTGGGAAGGATAGATGGCATCAAGAAAGGTGAACTTCCTGATCCAAGGGTCAGTGCTATCACTCCTGCCACAATATCATTTTTCAAAGGTATTTTATTTGATGTACTAATTAAAAAGTGTTCATTTGAATTGTATGTTTCTTCTTTGGATCATTATTCCAGTTAATAGTTTTCAATTATCTAAATTCATGTATACTAGTTGAGGATAATCTACTTGCTTAGGGAATTTATTATTTGCAATACTGAACTGGAATATTGCTCAAGGGGATGCTTTCATGGGAACATACCATGTTTTTAGCTTTAATTTCGTGTCCATTTTGGTTTGCCTGGTCGTGGAAACATTTTATGTAATCTTATTGTCTAGTGTTATTATGTCACGCTGTGGAATTGATTGATTTTGTTGCTTATTGAGCCTAGAACACATCAACAGGCATCGTTTTGTGAACATGGAAGTCTATCTTGTGTTTATATTTATCTGAATTTCTGCGATTCCGAGGCTCAAGGAAAAAAGAAAATTTCATCTATTAATATATTATCATATCCTGATGGAAATACCATTTGTTTGTTCGGCCAGTAATCTGTATTCTTATATGGAAATGATAATTATCAAATAACAAGTAAATAATATGGAAAAGTGTAGAAAAACATGAAAAAGTTGACTGTAGAGATATTATCTCCACCCTTTAGACTTACTGTTTAATCCTGTTGCTTAAAGATGCTGGAATCCTGGGATATGTTTTCCTTCCTCTAATACTTAATACTGTATTTTAATATGTACTGTACTGTAACATCCTTTGAATAAGCTGGCTATTTAGTCGATCATTTCGACATATGATTTACTGATAATGGTTGAGTTAGTTTGGTGTGCCATAGAACCATTAGTGGGGCTTGTATGTGGAACTTTTATTGTCACTCCTGTTTTATTGGTTTCTTATTGATGTTCAACTTTGCAGATGTGGGTGCTTGGCAATACGTTCAAGAACATAGACATGCAATTTTTGATAAGATGCAGGTGATGATAGGTGGTTATGTTAGAGACTATTCTTTTATATTTGCACTTACACTCGCTACATTTTGATTCCATGAAGTGATTTATATTGAGTTTCGGATCCAACTTATATGCTTCCGCTACGCTAGATACTTAGCCCAGTCTGAGAATGGTTAGATACTTAGCCATTCTAATATAGGGGTTACAGATGAACAGAGGCTAATTTTGCTGTGGATCCCCTCTTCATCGTGTGGATCTTCATGACCAATAGTATCAATTTTGGATGGAGAACTATGGGTTTCTTAAGTCACGTTTGGTGTAATCACCAGATATTACGCTTGATCACAAGTACCCGATCACATCTCTGTACTTTATATGCCTGTGTTTTGAATTCACGAGGTTACATTTGGATCTTAGGAAGTTTGTTTCATTCAATACATGTAAAACACAACAGCTACGTTAGATGATTGATTCTGTTAAAAGTTAATTATTTTTTGCTGTTAGGAAATCATTCTTTTCTTACTTCTTGTAAAGGAAAGCTGTTGAAATCATTTCACATCACTTGTACGATTCTTGTAGCAACCTGAGTTGATTCTGTATTGGGTTCTTCTGCAATTAACACAGTGTCTGAACAATTAGAGGATTTAAACTTGATAACAACCTCATCGAAATAGGTTTATTTGCTTAGGTTTCGTTAAAGCATCTCAATCTTTATTTAGGTTTTTTCTGATGCGTAACTCAGCAGAAGACATATATGATCTATGTTGTAAAAGGCGGCGCCTAAGCGTCCAAACTGGCTTTATTTTCAACTGGGCGCCACGCAGTGGAAAAAGAGAGACCACTTTTAAAAGGGGCGCCAGGACAAGGCGCCAGTTGTCTGGGCGCCCAAAATGGTATCTTTCTACAAAATCAAAATCAAATCTTTTCCATTTAGTTGCGCCTTATCGCTTATGCCCTTAACAACACAGTATATGATCCTTAAAAGGCAAGGTTTGGCTTTGTGTATGACCTTAATGAGTTGATCTCAGAATTCCTTGGTTTGGAGTTTCTGCTCTATAGAAGGTAACAATCAAGTAGTCAAAGTCTGTTGCATAAAGTTAAGCAAATGCCACCTAAATTAAACCCTCTGAGCATAGGATGACTAATTCAGTTTATAAACAATTCTCATGGCTTGCTAAGTAGCACTTTGAGGAGGCATCAGGTTGTTGCACAAATACCTTGTCTGATGCATTCTTGGGTTTCCTTGCTTATGATAGTTGAGTGGTCTCATAATTCACGTGTTGTACTTGATGAGACTATGGTGCTGGTTGATGAGTTGACTATCAAGTTACTAAAATTGTTAGGCGTCAGGGTCAGGGTCAGGGCCCTGTAATTCTCTATGTTGTGCTGTTTAGTATTGCTTGCTATTTGCAACTTCGGATTAATACATTGTTCTTAGGCATAAGTGCTTGTGGGATCATCTGCTGTCAGATTTTCCGCATACTATGCTGTTTAAATTTTAAAACATGTCGTCGTTAGCTTCTCCCAACCTCCAAAATCTGGGACTCCCATTTATATGTTGATTTTTGAAACTTCCGTGTTTCCCTGTTACTTTTGTAGGTTTGGGATTACACTGGCTTAGGATACACTAGGTACAATGCAAAGGATATAGGTAAAGAAATGCTAGGGTAAGCATTCATTCGTCAAGCTTATTATTGTTCTGAAGCAACAATTAACAGGTAATAATGTTTCCTTTGCATATGTCTACAGGTGTGTGGTGGAGAATAAGGTTCTTCACAGTTCACTATTGTCCTGTTTAAAGGTATATCTTTCAGCTCTTGGATGATATCAACTTGATTATCCCAAAAATTGGCATTTGCCATCATCAAGTGATGCTTGTTACCTGCTGCATTTTGTAACATCCAGATGATCTATAGAGTGAACTAAATGAAAAATTGGTGGTATTGAAAGATTTTCTTGAATCTGTTTAGCTAGGTGTTCAGTATGTTATACAGTATATTTTGTCAAAACACTCATACAGACCAGACAAGTTTGAAATTCTAGTTTCTGATATCTTCTAGTCTGTTATAAATCTTCCATGTCACATTGATGTCATCAGTAGTAGGTCGAGATGTAATTTAATTGTCTAATACTCGGAACTACGGAATGTAGGATAAAGATTTTCAGAAGACCATCTATCCTTCCAGGCTGACTTCTATGGATTTATTGTCACAACCACCTGCTGAAGGACTAGATGACACTTCAGGTGGATCTTCCTTGCACAGTCGTGGTAGCTTAGCAAAGCTGGATTTGAACGATGGAAACAGCATATATGCAAAGTTGGTGGTAATCTCAAATTGCTTCTGATAGATTATTTAGTAAATTAGAATTAAAAAACGGGCAATTTCACTTGTAGCAGAGGACTCACTTATTCTTCTTTTGTTGCACTTTCAAGTTTCAAGCAAATCTCTGAAAAGAGAAATATATCCAAAGATGTGCAACTTAAACCGTTGACTCTTTCAGGTCGGTGCTGATGGTGGACAGTCACGTGTTAGGGAGTTAGCAGGAATCCAAACAACTGGATGGAAATATTCACAGAATGCAGTCATATGCACTGTTGAACATACTGCTGAAAACCAGTGTGCATGGCAGAGGTTCTTGCCTTGTGGTCCGATTGCACTCTTACCAATTGGTGACAATTTCAGCAATATTGTATGGACTATGAGCCCAGTGATGCCTTCGATCGTAAGACGATGAGTGAGGACAACTTTGTGAGGGAAGTAAACAAGGCTCTAGACTATGGGTATGGTCCTCATCCTCAGCCAGGTTTACTTGATAAAGATGAAAAATATTATTGGGAGATGCCACCAAAAGTAGTGAAAGTAGTCTCTGAAAGAATGATGTTTCCACTATCACTGATGCATGCCAAAAGTTATGCTTCAAACCATGTAGTTCTTATTGGTGACGCAGCACACACTGTTCATCCTTTGGCTGGTCAAGGTGTTAATTTAGGTTATGGGGATGCAGTTACACTTTCAAGAATCATTGCTGTGGGGACTGACATTGGAGAGGTATATAATCAATCTTTGGAACTTCAATTATGTTTGATTTGGATGCAATAACACATAATCAAGTGAATATCAATAACCTGGTTGAATAGCTTCTTTCTGTTGAATAAGAATAACTGATTATTTTTTTTACTGAAGTACATCTGGCAGTTCTGAAACATCATGCAAATTATACCAATACTCCGTGAAACTGTTTAAATTAAAATGAGACAACATTGATTGGTTGCTGACAGCAAACATTTCGAATTATTATTATTAAATCAATAATTTCAGTTGTAGGAAAAAAAAAAGAAGAAAAGATTGTTGAATAAGAATTGAGTTTTGGGGTACTCGGTTTTGAAATAGCGGTGTCTGCATTTGGCTGAAACTTTTTTTATCCTTTTCATATATGCAGCTCTCTCTATTGAAGAAATTTGAATCAGAGAGGAAGTCTGCAAATTTGATGATGATGGCAATACTGGATAGCTTTCAAAAGGCATACTCAATAGATCTTGGGCCTTTCAATATATTACGAGCTGCTGCTTTCAATGCAGTACAATACATTTCGCCACTAAAAAGGAATATAATGTCATATGCTACAGGTGAGCAGAAGTGGCCACTATTCTCTTGAGAGCTAGCAAATAGCAAATATGCTTGTCAGCTCTTTCTATTTCTTTTTTTTTATCCGGCGTATATGGTTTGTTGCATTTTGTAAATAAAGCATAAACTAACTAGTCGTTTTCCCTTACTGCGGAAAAGTATTTTTTTAAGGCAAAATAACAAATCATGTTAACTAAAAGGGAATGCCACCAAGAATGGTTGAAAGCGAAATTGGAGGAGTTTTCCGAAACATAGAGTTGCTGGTGCTCTTAGCCCTACTGGCCGAGACTTGAGCACCTTCATTACATGACCTAGGAAGAAATGTAAAAATACAATGCGGGATTAAGCTAGCAAAATATGTTTTGTCTTAATTTTCCTTCGCAAGACGAGTCGTAAGGTCTTTATCATCACTTTGTATCACCAAATGTGTAAATATCATTTCTACTGCCTTGAGCAAAACCAGGTGGCTATCACTTTTCCTTCTTCTGCCGAAAAGTTTGAAACTACGTAGACATGAAGCTTAGGTAACAAAGATTCTTTGCTTAATCGAAGTATTCACTACTGAAGATGGGTTTGTCATCTTCTACATGCCCTGATTATCGAATCGGAGTCATGAAAACACCGCCTAATGCTTCTTCGTAAAGAATATCTTTCAGTTTCTTTGAAAATTCCTCGGACTGAAGCTTTGCAAGATAATCTGCAGCTTTATTGTGTTTCTTTTTAAGCTGACCGTAACTCCAGACAGAAGAGCTTTTAAACATAGCGAACTTATCCCTGATTAGTGATTTCCATAATGAGAGGGTAAATATATAGTTGAAAATCCTTGGTACAATCATAAAGATGGTGATCTTTTGTACATCTCTTGCAAAAAATCTTGTGGGTTGTATTATGGTCTCTATCTTCACACCAACAAAAATACCAAAAGGCGATATGAACATAAAAACGCCTAGAGCTGTGAACTACATAAATATCACGCAGTGCATACTTTGTTGCGAGCTCTAAGAATTTTTTATTTCTTTTTATTTTCATCAAGGAACTCACGCAAGTACTACCAAAATTAAATCAGAAGAAGATACTGAAATAATCACATGAACATTCGTCAAAAAAGGAAATATGCACATCCCTCCCTCGAGGCATTGATCGAGTAAATTTCCATTTTAGTATATATCATTATTGTGTGATTCAATTTGCAAAGTAAAAATTTGTGGGCTTTACATTGGGCTTTTCTGTTTGGGTTCAAAAAGACTGAACATTTTCTTAAATGAATGCTGTTCAATCATAAGAAAGAGGGGAAGACAATAAGACATGTATAAGGACAATTAGGTTTTAACATTTTCTTCTTGGATCAGGAATGTGTGTGTGTGTGCTCTTCTGGCCTACTTATTTAGAATGTCCACTTGACAGAGGCTATAAAACAAAAGATTCACCCTTGGAATTCCATTAGAAGAAGAACATCATCAGTGTTTCTTAAAAGTGATTCTTCTAATAATACAAAAAAAAAAAGTCTATTTCTTCTACTACAACAACAACAACAATTTTGAATTCTAGACTAAATACATTCATTTATAATAATCAATAAATATAGCTGCTACCACAACTTAATCTAAAACCTAATCACTACACTAACCTTGTCGCTTATTCAATTAAAAATCCAGACCCCACCTTTGATCCTGTATTGTTAACATAGAAATTAGACAGAAAGAAGAACCTTAAGCATCAATAGCAAGTGATTGCCAACTAAAAAGCCAAACAAATTTGTCCGACTACTTATACTACTAGTAGGCACACCTCACATAAAAAAATATGACGAAATCTACACAGTCACACCCACACATCGGATCCAAAAACAGCAATGGGCATTATCGATATAGCTTACTACCCCAAGTTGTGAAATGAGAATTGAGGTGTTTTCCTCTTAGGGTTAACTTTTGAGTACTTAAAAGGTTAAAAACTTCAAAGACAATTTGGACTTTGGAGATAACAAGCAGTAGATTAAGGCTTTTCATAAAGTAAAAGACAACATGATAAGGAAGTGTGTGAATGACTGATAACAATTAAAGTTAAAAAAAAAGAAGTAAATTTACCTTTCCCTTGCTTTGAAGCCTTCTTTGATTCTCTCCCTTCACCATTGAAATTTTTATAAATTTTTCGTGACCATTAATGAGAAATACCAAGTCGTGAATTAGTGTCTTGAAGTACTGTCATCAGCTCCCCAAAGTGCATATGTTACGCATGCGAAAAGCATCGCTTGAAAGTATATGATATAAGCTCCAGAGCTCAATTTCTGTAAATAAAGACAGTAACACTAGTTAGCTCAGTATAAGTCATAAGTTACTGGAATTCACTTGACATCTAATTAGAATTGCATCACAACACCAGTATGAACCACACAGTGTAGAATTGCATCACAAGTTGGAGATCAAAGAGATACAATGAGATAATGCTATCTCTTTTGTATTTTTCCCAAACATACACTGCGGCAGGGGATGGTCTTTACTTTCACACTATCAATTATTACCTAACATGGACACCCATTACACCATTCATTATCTGCATTCTGCTTTGTGGATTATGCACTATAAATATCTTGTTGGTTGGCCTACAATGGGCAGACTAAAATCTGACCATGTGGCCCGATTCTGTCGCTGCTAGCGACATTGTTTGGATGAATTGGGTCCATCACTAATTTATAAAAAAAATGTCTAAAGTAACAAATCAAAGGTTGCAAGAACTTGCCGTGCTAGATGAGAAGGATAAGTAACTAGCTGGTTCTCCACCCTCTCCACCTGTGCCGCCAATAATGCTGGTATTGTTGTTGTTGTTGTTGTTGTTGTTGTTGCCGTGACTTCCACTGCTAGTAGAACTACCACTGCTACTACTGGTAAGTGAGGACAATTGATAAGCTGGAGTACCATCAGGCTTGAACAATCCATAATTTCTCTCAGAGAGTGGTCCAGGCTTCAAATTCTCATTGAACATAGCGAAAACATATACACTGAGATCACAATTAGGCCTCATTGGTGTTCCTTTCTTCTGCGATAACAATTTCATCAAGTTATTATTGTACTTCATTGCATTCTCGGCCGAGGCTCCAACCTCATCTTCATCCCCTTTAGAAGGCCAGCCGGTCTCCGAAATCAGTACCTGAACCCTCTTGTAACCCATTGTTGTCATAGCTTGGTGAACAGCATCAAGCTGTGCAAACAACATGTTGTCGTAATGCAAATTGGTGTTAGGATCTACAATCCCTTGGTTCTGCTGAAAGAGAACGTAGTCGAGCGTTATCTTTGGATTAGCCTTGTATGCGAAAAACGGATAAGCATTGATGAACACAGGGGATCCTGTATCAGCATGGAATTTCAAGATGTCGTTAACGCAACCACGCAGATCTTTCCTAAAAGCACCGGAAGAAGGTGGATAGGAAGTCTCGAGTACACCCAAAGAATGCGCCGTCGTGACGGTCACCTTCTTGTCTAGTCCTAATGTCACCAGTGCAGTGTGAATGTTCTGCATCGCCGGTAAGAGACTGTTGGTGAGCGACGTATCGTTGAATGTCAATACCTCGTTTCCGATGGTGATGCAAGTGATCTTTGTAGCTGGCAAGTAACACTGGACATTTGTTTTGACCCAAGCATCGGCTTTGGACTGATCTTTCATGGTGGCTAAGTACTCATTGCCGAGTCCGACAACAAATTCAATGCCGGTGTTTGCAAATGCACGGAGAACTTTAGGATCTGCATCGTATAGCTTAACTTTGTTGACTCCAATCGATTTGAAGAGAGGTACGACTTTCTCAGGTGGTGGTAGATTGTTTGCGATCTGGCCGTAGTTGATGCCTACTACTGAGCTAGAAGCGGCAACAAACTTGGCCGCCGGCAACAATGCCAAAATTACCACTGCAAAATTAAACAAATAGTTAGTTACCTATTAGAGTTCATCTAAGTATGAAATCTGCTCATTGTTTGTGAAAATTAAAAAGGGAAAATGTAAATGTGGAAATGTTAATTACCTGGAATAGAAAGGAGAAAGAGTAGTGAAGAAGGGGAAGAGGAAACAAATCTAGTCTCCATGATCTGATGATTTCCTTCCTTTAGGAAACTTAGATTAGATGGATGATGATGGGTGAAGCGAGAGAAACCTAGGGATATGATGATTCTTCTCTACCTACTTGGGTAGTAGTAGTAGTAGTGTGGGTGGGTGGGTTGAAGATAATAATAATAAAGGAAGCAATAAATGGATGGTTGTGGTTGTTCCTAAAATTATAGGAATAAGATCAAGGAAGTTATATTGTTCATCGTCTTCTGCTGCTGCTGTTTTAAGAGTGTTTAAAGACTGAATCTCTCCTCCTCCTATCCGATTAAATTATTTCAAACGGTAGAAGAAGAGTGAGAGAAAATAATTGAAAGGTATGCTTTGTAGTACTAGTGAGTGACAGAGAGATAAACAGTCAGTGGATGCGACACATGTTGGAATTACCCACTGTTCTGACTCGGGAATCGGAGTACTATATTCTTAAAGGCAACGTTATCAATTGGCGGGAATAAACGTCCATTGATCATCAAACAAACAACAAATGGATATAAAGTATGATGTAATCCTCTATACAGAATTTTGAACCAATAACTTGACTTAATACCTTAGTCGTAACCCATCCTCTTTGTCCCCCTCGATCACACTTTCATTTTCCAAGCTGTACTATTTTTTCTTAATTAGTACTCTTATTGCTTCTTGTGCTTCTCAAACCATTTTCATTTGTTTTTTTCTATTTCTTTTAGTTGGGGACTTAAAAACTAGTGCTATATATAAAATTAGATTAGATTAAACAATAATAATTAGCTTCGGATCATCACTGTATTAGAGTCAGTGACTTAGTAGTCATCATCTTACTGACTGACTGAATGAATGAATCACTCAGGTCTGAAAATATAAATAGACAACCATGTAGATTCTCCTGTCAAATGCTCAAGTACTACAGACAGTATCGTATCGTATCGTATAATTTCACATGCTCATATATCACTATATAGATTCCCATCATAAAACAGACATTTTTATCTCAATAGGTTCAGCCAAAATAAATAAAGGAGACAATGGTATGTCCACTTAACTCTGGTAGAGCATCTCCAATATAAAGGTTCAAAATCTTATTAGCACATTTTATTCGTGGATCATTATTAAAAGATGAAAATAAATATAAATAAATATAAAATCTTTTATTTAAAAAATTTATCTCCAGTTTTCAAGATTTTATTTAACACTTTATATTTTAATACATAAATAAAATGTTGATGTAGACTTAAAACTCAAGGTCATAAAAAATGTATAATCTACACTTTCTCTTTTACCCCTGCTTGATCCCCACATGACCGTGTCATCTTTTCTCATTACCTGGATCTTAGCATTGGAGATCAATTTTTTGGTAAAAAAGTATTAAATCCTATGTGGCATGTAGTTTTAAGACCTTGACCCCTTGCATTGGAGATGCTCTTACGGAGTTTAAGACCCTAAATGTCATAATTTAGTGACAAGTGTGTGTATGTATGACTAATGTATATAATCGTCATGTAAAACATGAGGAGCCGTAAGGCCAGATCCCATGCACCCACTCAAATGGCTTTGTTTGTCTAGTCAGGTGGCTGGACAGACATGGTGCGTCACTATGGGAAATGCTCTGAGCGGCTGGTTCTTTGTCGAGCGAAAAAGTGTTGGTCGTTAGCGACCAACTTTTGATCGCTAGCGGCCAACACCTTGTCGCTTGACAAAGAGCGAGCCGCTAACGACTACTTTCAGGCAACAACGGCCAAATTTCCTTATTCTATACATATACCCCAACAATTTCTTTCAACTCACACCATTCTTTACCTATTTCTACAATCAATTCACAGATTTTTTAAACTTATAATTTTTAACTCACGGTCGATAGATTGTTCTGATGATGAAGGTAAAATTATTATGGATCGGTTTAAAACACAACAAAAAACTTAAGTTTGGGTGGTGCAACAAATGGTAGCTGAGTCTGATGAAGACAAAGAACTTACCAACCTTATGTTAGCAGCAGAATCATCGGGGCAAATACCAAGAGCTTCTGAGCCAAAAGAAGTATCCACAAGAAGATATGTGTATCGTGGGCGGGCCTGAAACTGATGCACGATTATTTCAATGTTGGTTGCATGTTCTCTAATGAAAATTTCCAACGTCGATTCTGTATGCGCCGACACTTTATGGTAAAGATGATTGAAGAGCTTTGTCGAGTATGCCTGAATTTAATTATCAATTTGATGCATTGAATATTAGAGGTCATAGTCAGGAACAAAAGGTTACCTCGTCCCTAAAGATCCTAGGTTACGGTCGTCCGACTGATGCTAATGATGAGTATATTTATATGGGAAAAACAACTTCATACAAGTATCTTTCATTATTTTGCGAAGTAATGATTAATCACTTTGGTCCAATGTATTTACGTAAACTAACAGATGTAGATGTTCTTCAAATATTAAAACAAAACCAGGATAGGGGCTTTCGAGGAATGCTAGGGATTCTTGACTGCATGCATAGGGCGTGGCAGGGATGTCCTATGTATCATTATTCAAAACCAACCGTTATTTTGGAAGATGCCGCTTCTTATGATCGATGGATATGACATGCTTTCTTTGGTATGCCGGGTTCACAAAATGACATAAATATTATGTACAAGCCGCCTCTGTTTGAATACCTCAAGTATGGATTTTTCCCCGATGTAAGGTTCCATATCAATGGGCAATACACTCACGGGTATTATCTAGCTGATGAAATTTATCCTATATGGTCTACCTTAGTTCAAGCGTACAAGCATCCCCCTAGGAAAAAGATGGTCGCGTATACCTAGAGAACACCCATCAACATTGACCTTGAACCATCCATAAAAAGGAGGTGACCAATTTACCTCAGGTGCCTTAACTTCCTTACTATATATCCTAAAAAATCTAAGAACGCACAACTCTGACATTTTGTTATATATATGACCCTTGCCCATCCTACCTGATTCACTGATTAACAATTTCAATTTTATAGCAACTATTTGAATTGGAGTGAGTTCGAAATTGAAACGAAACTTGTTTCTTATTGACTATATGAGCCACATACAGTTGATCGCAGCCACATACAATTGATCACAACCACCCAAAGTAAGTTTTTCATTTGCGAGCTACTGTTGTGGCTGTGTATAATAGAAAACCTACCACGAATACAAGTGGCATTCAGGACGACGTCAAAAATGCTACTAATCCAGTTCCGGATAGCATACGCGAAAGTACACTCAAAGAATAAGTATTGTTGCGTTTCAAAGCAACAAGGTTTGTCGCAAAGATTACAACACGAGGCAGAGCTAACACCCGAGAATAAAAAAAGTATCATAAGTTGTGACTCTATTGTGTAACAATTTCCAAACCACTGCAGATCTTCTGGGAGGAGTCTTAACATCCCAGAGGTTAGAAAAATTCCCGTCTATGAGTTTTCTAGGCCTACAATAATCAAAAACATCTTTCATAGAGACCTAACCTGAACTGCTGCGAGACCAAACCATTTTATCTTTCGTATGGACCACAAAAGGAACCTCATTTATATGTATCTAGATAACACCATGTAACTCTGGCATATAATCATGGATTAACCAATTACCATTCGAAATAAAGTCCTCCACATTGTTACAAATGTATGTTGTTCCTAGTTCCAAATAGTTACCAATTGATGAACCCAATGATCATCACCAATTATCACGTCAAAAATCAATTTTAGAGCCATTTTCCACCAGCCAAAAGACGTTGTCCTGTATACTTCCCATTGTCGTCGAATCCCCGGCCAAAAGACATTGTCCTGTATATGTTTTAATTATTTTTTTAATAAATTTTAACTAATAAAATTTTTAGAATAATTGATTATCTTAGGAAAATGCTCTCAAAAAGGAGAGGGAAAAATGATGATCTAAATATTTTTTAGTCCACTATTATCTTTTATCTCTCTTGATAGTTTAAAAAAAAAAAAAAAAAATCTGATTAAATTTTGTTAAAATAAATAATTAATTATTATAATTTTTATAATTTTTTTTATTAATAAAAAGATAATTCTTTAATTATAATTAAAATAATCAGCTATTATAAATTTTAATAAACACCGTAAAATAGATCATCGACTCGTAACCTATTATAGAAATAATTACCGAACAGCCCAATTGGATCACCGGTTTATAAAACTATAATAATATTACTAAAAAACCACAGAAAGAAGAAGGAGAAAGAATAAGATCCCAACAACAAAGATACATAAGTAAGTTGAATACTTGAATATAAAAATACCTTATTCTCTTCTGACTTTATATAATACTTTCTTTCTCTTTACACTTTTCAGGCAAAAAAATAAAAATAAAAAATAAAACTTGGATTTTCTTTTTACGATCTTGATCAGGAAGATGGTGGTGCTGGTGGTTGGATCCATCAGTCTTTGAAGCAGCATCTGCAGCTGCGGTGGTGGTGGTGGTGTACTAGTAGAAGCTACAATCAAAGGTATGCCCCTCTTTTCCGACTGATTTGATTTGTTTAGGGCACAGTCATCTTCTTTATCTAAAATAAAAATGCAATTTTTTTTTTGATCCTTTTCTTAATTAAATAAATAAAAAAGATCCTTTTTTTGGGTTTTGTTTCAGAAGATCTAGATTGTAAAATAAACAAGATTTTTTCCATTTTCTGTGACAGAATATTATTGCTCGATCAGACTTAAACCTGACCTTGTTCTGTTCTGAGTCATGGCTGTTCCTGAGAACAATGCTGCAAGTGATGATGCTGTTGCTGTTGATCAGTCTTCTGTACAAATCAAAAAGGTCCAGCA
>JAJJMC010030324.1:12661-29612 GCA_023531435.1 Papaver californicum
AAATAATTCTAGTATCGATTTGTTATCCTAGCTAAATTGGGGCCTACAGGAATTATTTTGGCCTTTTCCAATTTTGCTCCCAACTAGGTGAAGGGATAAGAGGTGTCTAAAAAGGGTAAAACTACTAAATTACCCTCACTAGTTAAAATTACATTTATATCCTTATCCTTAATACTCCCAATCTATTTTTATTTTCCTCAAAACCAATAAAAAATTAGAATATTTTTGTTTTTCAAATCAATTTTTTTTATTCGAAATTTTTCCAAATTTTGGAATTTTTTTGGGTTCGAGAACAAATGGGTAATAAGGCACTCATACGATGACCGATTGTTCTTGATGTTCTTCATCAATGAAGAACATCAACCAAGAATCGATGGATGTTCATGACCTCGTAAGCCAATTATAAGTTGATGTTCTTCAATGACGAAGAACATGAGGAATCGGCGTATACGGGTGCTCAAATCGACCGATTTTAAGAAAGCACACTATAGAATCGGTCGATACTGTCATTCAAATCGACCAATTGTTGAAAAAAAACTCAAAAACGATATTTTTTTTCATTAATTTTTTCCCAGAATCGGTGGATAAGGTTCCCACGTGTGCCGATTCTAAAAAAACCAAATTCAAAAGTTTTTCTGATTTTTTTTGCCCAAAATCGGTGGATATTTATGCACTTATCCACCGATTTTAAACTTTGACATTTTGTTTTGACCGTTTTGCTCATAACTCCTTCGTCCAACGTCTAAATGATCTCATTCTTTTTGCTTTGAACTCGAATTTTCATGCTCTACAAGATAGAGTTAAAAATTCCTGGATTTGGACAAGTTCCATTTGATGTTTACTTCCATCCATCTTTGCATGTAGTACTACAAGACATCCAAGGAAGTAATACATCCAATTCTACAGATGAAAAACAGGGTTGGTTGCTAATGAAAGAGCACTTGTATTATCACATAATAATAAAGAAGTCTTATGAATATTAAAATTCAATTCTTATAATAAGTGTGAAATCCACTGAAGCTCTGCAGCTGCAACAAATAAGCATTTGTATTCAGCTTCTGCTGATGATTTTGAAACTGTCTGTTGTTTCTTAGAAGATCAAGAAACCAGATTTGAACCAATATAAGCTGCATATCCTGATGTGGATCTCCTTGTGTCTGAACAACCTGCCTAGTCTGAGTCTGTATATGCTTTCAGATTAAACAAATCCCTACCAGCTAAAGTTATTCCTAACCCAATAGTACCTTTTAAGTACCTTAGAATCCTTTTAACAAGTTAAAAATGTACATTTATAGGAGAATGCATAAATTGAGACATATAATTCACACCAAAGCAAATGTCTAGCCTTGTAACTATTAAATACTATAAACCTCTCACAATAGTCATATATTCACTTGGATTATCCAATAATTTACCATCATGCACAAAAGCTCTTGAAGCCTTGACCACAGGAGTATCACAAGACTTACTATCTAACATATTTGTCTTTTCTAACAATTCCAGAGTATAATTTTTCTGTGTTAACACCATTGAATTTGAATTCCTAACACCCTCAACACCAAGAAAATATGCCAAACTACCTGATTATTTCCTAGAGAATTCACTTTTAAATGAAGTAATAAGACTATCCAGCCTATCAGATGATCTTCCAATCAAAACTATATCATCTACATATAACAACAAAACAAGCATTTCCTTTTGTGAAGTCAGAACAAACATTAAATTGTCAGAAATTGATTTATTGAACCCATAAGAAATTAAAAAAGAGCTAAACCTATGAAACCAGGCCCTTGGAGCCTATTTTAAACCATATAGACTCTTCTTAAGATGACACACATGAGTAGGATTAGCAGGTTCAGCAAACCCTGAAGGCTGCTCCATATACACATCTTCATCTAGAAAACCATGAAGAAAGACATTACTTACATCTACTTGCCTAATTTGACAATTATATGTAAGTGCCAAACAAAGAACAACTCTAACTATTGTGCATTTTATTATAGGATTAAATGGATCATTATAATCAATGTCATCTTGTTGATTATATCCTTTTGCCACCAATATGGATTTATATCTATATATACTTCCATATGACTTATGTTTAACTTTATACACACACTTACAACCTAACACATTCATGCGAAGTTCATATGGTACTTTAATCCAAGTACCATTTCTTTCTAAAGCATCATTTTCTTCTACCATTTAAGCTACCTACTTAAAATCTTTAGCAACAGTCTTATATGTTTTTAGCTCAGTAAAAGCAGTTAACAATGCAGTATGAGACTTAGAAATTGGATGTTTAACACAAAAATAAGACACATGATATAGAAAAAATTTAGGTTTGGAGATACCTCTTTGATCTCTTGTTACAATAGTAGTAGTTGGTAAAGATTCAGAAGATGATGATAATTCGTAACAATATCAGTATTTGTTGAGTTTGAAGAAGAAGGAAGTAAAACAGAAGGCACGTGATTAGTAAAATAAAATTGTGATTCATCAAATATCACATGTCTAGAAACATGAAGCTTTTTAGAAACAAGATTATAACATTTATAACCCTTATGAAGAGAACTATAACCAACAAAAACACATCTTACAGATTTAAGTGAAAGTTTATCTGTTCTTGAATGAGCCAAACATGGATAGCAAACTACCCCAAAAACTTTAAGAATTGAATAATTTGGAACATTACCAAATAGAACTTCAAAAGGAGATTTGTAATACAAGATTTTTGTGGGAGTTCTATTTATTAGATATGTAGTTGCAATAAAAACATCACACCAAAACTCTTTTGGACAAGAAGCATTAAACAAAAGAGTATTTCACATCTCAGTAATGTGCCTATGCTTTCTTTCAGGTAGGCCATTTTGCTCAGGAGTTTTAGGACAAGAAATTCTTATAAGAATACCACTAGCTTCTTAAAAAATTTTGAATGCCCCTTTAACAAGCTCAGAAGCACCATCAACTTGAAAAGATTGGATTTTTGTACAAAATTGATTTTCTGTAAAAAAATTTAAAATGAGTAAAATAAGAAACAAGTTAATATTCCAATTCCATTGGATAATTCCAATGAAACCTACTAAAATCATCAATGAAGAATATAGTATTTATAACCATCTAATGAAAGAACAGTAGTACCCCAAACATCACAATGTATAAGAGCTAATGGAGTTGTCTTATTGATAGACACATTTTTTTGTCTGATTTGTCTCAATTCTTTATATTGATAGTGCTCGAGTGTGTACTAATTGTGTTATTTTATGTGTTTGTAGGTATTTTTAGGAAATAAACATTTTCGGAAAAATTGGCTTAAAAAAGTGTTAAAGGCACCCGGGAAATTACTAAAGGAACCTGATATGAATTGATAAAGGCACCCACTCAATTGTTAAAGGCACCCACTTGCTTCCGTTTAAAATAAAGTTTTAGCGGCTAAATTTAACACTCGCTCTGTGAAGATTTTGGGATATGTTTCGAAAAGATTTTTAAGGATTAAGACATAAGATTCTCTTACCTAAATTATAAGAGTTCTACACATGTGGGAGACTCGAAAAATCAATGAAATATACTCGGTTAAATGTTTCTCTTGAAAATATGGGAGGAAGAAATAATCTCGGAAAAATTCAGTGTTACCTCACACGATTTTATTTCCAAAATCTTCAAGATTCTATGAGATAAACTAGGTAACAACGTGTACGATAAAGCGAGAATAGGAAGAAAAATAAATCGAGAATGGTTAAAAACATATTCCCAAATACTGGATTGAAGATCTGAAGTTAAAGATAAGATTTGAGGGAATTATTGAAGAAATATGGTGTTGTAGTATATAAAGGGGTCGAAGAGAAGAGATTAGAGGGGGGCTGGAGAGGCCAGAAACGAAAGAATCAAAATCCAGAAAAAATGCTCGTGATGAAGGAGATAAAGAAATCGTTGCTAAAAGGTTGAAGTTTCCGTGGTCAAAAAGTTGAAGATTCTGTTGCTAAAGCATTTAACTTTGCAATATTTATCTTCATTCTCAACGTTTATCTTCAGTGAAGCACTTTTTCCTCTGTAATAGTGAGTCTGTAACGCTTATAAATGTTGCGAATTTCCTGTTTTTCATTATTTTCACTATTTTTCATCATTTGTAAACATTTTGAGCCATGAACCATAATTTTGAGCAAGAGATTAATATGAAGAGTTAAACCCCATTGTTGAGGCGATGGAGGAAGCCATTGTTCCAAGAAAAGTTGTATATTGCTAATTTAATTGATTTTTGTAATTTCTTTTATGATTATTTGCTTTGGTTAAAAAAATGATTTAAGGATTTTTATTAGATAATTATGATTTCTTTTGATAGAGCATGCTTAGCCTAGGGTTTTTGATGTTCTATACTTTCGATTTACAATTGTTATTTTGAAAATGTACTTTTACAACATATTAGAATTACTTTAAATGTAAAAAATTGTATGAATATTGATTAGATTGAATCACTTTAATTGATTAATGGTGAAATCCATAACCTCAGTATTTGTGAATATTATTTTTATCTTTTGTGTATATTTTCTAGTTTAAAAATTAGTTTATTAAATCTAAAACCAAATCTTCACAAGTTTGAGAGTTTGAAACCCTTTTCTTACCACTATAACAATAATTATCATTTTTTTGCGCCGCCGACGCGGACTTGTTTTTAGATTTGTTTTTAGCTTTAGTTAGGTTAATTAGTTTAGTTAGATTTATTTTATTTTTATTTTTATTTGTTCTATTTTGCGTTTTTGGGTATTTTTCTTTGTATTACAAGTTTTGGATCAAAAAGAAATTGGGCCAAAGATTATCTTGATTGATTAAAGACTTGGAGTCAAAGATAAATCGAAAAGAACGGAAAAGGAAGACAAGATTTTTTTTAGTTATTTTTTTAGCGTTTTTATTTTTCATTTTAGAAAACTGTATTAAGAAATTCTTATTTTTTTTGATAATTATTTTAGGCATTTTTATATTTTTTCTTATTTTTGGACTTTGGACTTGGAACTTTTAAACTTTATTATTATTTTTAAACCCTATAGAAGGGTATTTAAATATAAACTACAACAGGGAAGGAAGACAATTACGATATTGTCTCGGCCCCTCAGGTTCGTACACTGACACAGGAGTCGGTGACCCGAGTCGACTACAACCGATTCATCCCCCGTCTGGTACGGGAGGTAAGACTCGATCAACCCACGAATCCCCTGCAAGTGGGTTTACTATATTCCTTTGTATGTATATATGTTGAGGAACTGAATACAAATTTATTTTCTAGTAAAAGGCAAGGACTAGCCATATAAGATAAGGACCCGGATTTCATCATCATTTCCTTCTTGCCCGCCTTAGGAACACGTTACCTAACGCGAACCCAATCCTTAAAATTTGACTAGAAAGAAAACCGATAGGGTATCGAGCTTATTGGAAAGTCATTCAAATAGACTGTATTGGTTACTCTGTTAGTCTAACTTAAAGTTCAGGAAGATTATTTTAAGTTGATTCGAGACGCCTTGTAACTCAAGGAAACATTGCCAAAGAGGCAGGGTTATCAAAGCTCCTTAGAGCTTATCCTGTTTTTATTCGACTTAATCTAATTCAGATCGTTCTGAGAGATTCGCTAAAACTGTAACTAGTTGCATTTTGGAAGAATAAAAGCTGGTCTAGTAACAATCTAAGTGGAGCCATCATGCTTTTTGTTTGCTAGATTCAGTAGGTTTGATTTGGTTGAGTCGGCCTTGTTTGTGTTTTTTTAGAACCCCCTTCCATTTAGAATTTATTTTCTTAGATTTTTTTATATTATTTTTGTTAGAAAATGTCGAACTGGTATTACGATAACCAATACAATGAATATTTGATTGAGTTTCAAAACATGCATTACCCTTACTAAGACCATAGTGTGGATAGTACTTGGGACCACTACCAACCTTTTTAAGGTTATGGTTCATACCATGGAGGCCCCAATTACTATTCGTACGCACACCAGTCATATGAGCGGGAAAACGAGAAAAATTCGAGTTCTTTATCTTTGAAGGATGCCCTTGAGAAGTTGCAAGCTAGTATTATTCCTTATAGTGATCCAAATACCTCTCTAGAAGAACCACCTCTAACTTTATATGAGAAGTATTATAAACACAGACCGCTTAGTTTGGAGCAAAGATTGAGAATTCTGGAATGCCAGAGATTATTTGTTGTTGATGATCAGTCTTGTAGTGAATCTCTGTTCCATACAGAATATATAGATGACCCTGTGGATGATTGTGTAGATGATTTTCCTGATTCCATAGATGAATTTATCTCACAAGATCATTCACCCGACTTAGAGGTTATTTCTAGACCTCTAGACTTCCAAAAGTTACCTAATGTAAGGTTAAAATTGTGTGTTTCTCAAGTTTTGTTGGATCACTTTGCATCCAAATACCCATAGGACTTGCTTGTTCCTGACATTGTGCATGAACCAATTGATATTTCCCCAATCCCAATATTATCACCATATTTTGTTCTTTACGCAATTCCAAATGTAGTAAAAACTTGGTTTGGGGGTTATCCCTTGTTTTTGATAGTTTCAGTATCTCCGTGTTGCCATAATATAAGTGTGAAGCTGTCATTTGTAAATATTGTATTTTGGGTTGATCCCCAAATTTCAGGTTGTTAGTATATGAGGATCCTTTCATTATATATCCAATAGTTAGATTTTTATTTTCTTGTTTTTATTTTCTTTGAGGTTTTTTGTTTATTTTTTTTTTATTTTTGGCGTTCTTTGTTATTACTATCGTTTGATGTGTGTTACAGAGAATACTGTTTTTCTTGCGTCAATCAGTTGATATCTTCCAATCCTTTCCCTTTGATTTACATTTGTCTCTCTTATTTATATTTATATTGCATGCCCATTCTAGGTTGCACGGTTTGAAACATTGAGGACAATGTTAAATTTAGGTTTGGGGGTAGAGATTCTGAAAATTAGTGTCAATAAGAAACTCCAAAATTTAGAAACTTGTGAACAATTCAGGATGACACTAACCATTCTAGGTATATGGAAATATAGCTCTTATCTATAGGAATTGGTGTTCCCAGCTGAATAGTCTATTCATATCTGAATACACTCAGGTGTTAGAAATAACATGATAATCATTGAACAAGCATATCTCAGAATCATCATAACCATATCACTTTCTGTATTTTTGCAATTTTATGTTTCTCTAAGTGATTTGGTGGGTGGCTAGTATTGCCATAAGGTCGTAACTCGGATGCATTAGAATTTTAATTTTGTTAAAAAAAATAACCATATCACTTTCTGTTTTTATTTTTGTAATTTTATGTTTCTTTAAGTGATTTTGACACTTCGATAGTAATATTTGTGTGTTCTCCCTGTCTCTGTCGCCTAAGCAAGCGTGGAATGCATGATCCATGAGAACTATCATGTAATCTGCTGAAAAGGAGCATGCGCTTAGATTCAAAAGATCTACTCATGTAGTTGTAAAAAAAAGAAATAAAATAAATTATGTATATAAATAATTAAGACAAGGATGAAAGAGAATAGCTTTTTTAATTTATTTCAAATTTACCCTCAATACAAAGTTTAGTACCACATATATCTTCTTCCAAACCTAAACTTTCATTTCACGTGAAATAACAAACAGATTCAACTTTCAAAAACTTAAACAGATTTAAACTTTCAAAAAATTTCCCTCCAATAAACAGATTCAAAACTTTAAATATTGAATCTGAAAACAAAACTTTTCCCTCCAATAAACAAACAGATTCAAAACTTTTCCCTCCAGTACACATATTCAAAACTTTTCCCTCTTTACTCATCAGTTTCTGATGTTGCTGGTTAATCACAGGTTATCTTCATCCTAAGAATCACAGAAGTTGCTGGTTAATCACAGGTGATATGCCAAAAAAATAGAAACAACAGCTAGAAATTTACCAAGAAAGGTATGTAATGGTCTTTGGGATTTATGCTTATTTTCTTTGACATATTTTCTTGGTTCTCTGACTGCAATAGATGAATTCCAATGCCATAATTGAATAACCTAAATAATAAATAAACAATAATCCAAAATTACCCAAAAAGTAAATAAATAGATGAACTTCATTGATTGAATCATAATTACCAAGCTCCATCAAAATCAAATGATCCAGGCCTCCTAATTGGATAATTTGATTTTTATATACTTTGTCGAATGGCATATAAAAATCATTTATAATGCAGTTGGAACATGAATCAATAGCTAAACATGTCAAATCGGAGAGGGATACGAAGTATAGATCCCTGCAACATAGGATTCATGAACGAAAAACAAACATTTCTTTCCCTCATCCTACAAACGTGGTTTGAACACCAAAAGGCGATCACAAAATCTTTTAGGTTGTCTTGTTACTAATGACTACCAGAGGTTCAGAGTCATGAGTACCATATGTGTCTAAAAGTGTTTGAATAAGAATTTCAACTCAAATGCATTAATCCTTGTTTACAAATTCTATTTACTATCCTTTCAATCATGGATGTATATCTATTGTGCTTGAATAAAGTATAAGGATATATGCACAAATCTAATGTATCCTAGCTTGAAAGGATTCTTGTGTGATCGCTTTCGTGCGGTTGTATTTTCCAGCATGAATTTGTGTTTAAGCAGTTAAGAGATTAGAAAAACATGAACCTCATAGAAAGCATAATATGTACCAAAGTTTTGAAATGGCAGTGCACATTATAACCATTTAGACAAAACCGAAAAAAGTGACAAGTATAGGTAAAACTATGAGCTAAATTCACAAAGAGGGGAAGCAAGTAAACAAAAGGCGGAAGGACAATGTACACAAGAACTTTAAATTCAGATAATCTACTACATACCCATATGGCCATATTCATCTCAACAAATCCTTCATTTCAGAAGTAGCTCTCCATATGGAACATTTAGCTTAATATGGACCCCTAATTCCGCTACCTCCATGAGCAGATTGTTGTCTCATGTTTCAGATTTTGACTCAGTCATGGCAGACATGCATCGGTGAGTTCACTAAGTGTGAAGATAAATTCAAGTAGGCTTAACAACAGTACCATGAGCTCTATCTCTATATTTTACCAACTAGAACGTTACCTATCCGCTATATGTTGTCAAGTGAGAGGATGCACATGCCCGTGCTTCTAAAATTTCACTTCATCTTCTGCCATTTGATTGACTGGTACAGTTTAGGTCCCATGAACAGAGGAAAAAAAAGGTTCATTTTCAAAATCCAGCCCTACACAATAAAAGAAGATCACATACAATGTAAGCAAGATATGCTTACTAGAGCATGCCGAATAAATAAGTTTATATGAAAATCAGATTAAGTAAGATTGGGTGGACAATGATTTTACCCGTGCGACTCAATTCTTATCTCGTCAGTAAAACTATAAAGTAGTGGACAATGATTTTACATGAGTGACGCATTTCTTATCTCGTCAATGAAATTATAAAGTAGTGAATAGGTTGCATATATAATCGAAATGCTTACAATCTGAAGTTTCTCAGACAACAAAACTAACCTACATGCAACTAACCTAAACACGTTTTGATATTGTAGTGCCTTCATTCATGGACGTCGGAACAAGTTTCTCCGCTAGAAATAAAAAGAATCTCACCCATCAAACAACGCTTGACAATTTACCACTTTTTATTGAAAGATAGCAACAAAGGGAGAGTGAAAAAAGATTCAATGCTAATGGCTTTCCAACTGTTTTCCATATCAGTAATGACGGCGAAAAAGATATGAAAACGTGGAAAAGATTGTTGGTCGAGAAATATACCTATTGACGTGAATACAACTTAGCCAGCAGAACTAGGTCTCTGAAAGGCAATATGTTTAGTGAAGAAAGCACTATAAGGAAGATTGTCAATCGAACTATTGTCAAGTTGAGCACCATAAATAACGCTTAGCTATAAAGTTAGGCTATGGCGTGTTGGAAACTTGGAATGCCCTAGGGAACCACAAGATAAAACTTTTAGAGTAGCCAAAATAATTTGTTCGACTCATCTTGGAAGTTTTTATTTTTATTATTTTATTTGTGTAGAGGAAGATGACCTTCTAAACTTCTGCATAACCTATCTCTTGAGCTTTACATCCTCCACTTCAGCCGGAATACACTCTTTTCTTCAACTTATGTGCCCTCTTCAATGCTGTGAGTGCTCCCAAAGTCCTGCCATCTCCTGAGTTTCCTACTCCGCACTTGAATCCTTGAGCTGCTTTAATTTTACCTGCTGCATTCGGAATGATCACAACAAACACTGGCAGTTGTTAGCTTGCACCTTGCCGAGAAAACAATCTGAGTGAAAAATAGTTGTTTCGCACTGCTGATACTGTTGAGTTTCCCTTGATGTGTTGTATTGTTAAGCATCTGATAATCCAAAGGCTAAGGTTTTGTAAATGTGGGTTCCTCTCTTACAGTCGTATTTAGTTTATTCTTGCCTAATATTTTGATTTGCCATGCAAAAGAGTACCTGATTTTCCCTTCTTTTTGTGATTCCACCGCCTAACTTCTAAGTGCATCTAACTTTTCGATGATTTAGGCTAAGCTTCTGCATTCGAAATTCTTATTTGAATTAATATTTCATTAAATATTATACAAAAAAGAGAACTAAATAGATGAAAACATATAATGCTTGTTTTATTCCTATTTGGTTCTTTGTAGGTTAACAAGAGCGAAATAAGCTCCATTTTCACCCCGACTTAAAAGAGAAGAGTGTGTCCCTTTTTCTACCACTGTTCCTTTCTCCAACACAGCAATTTGATCACAGTTTTGAATGGTACTTAATCGATGAGCCACGACGACACTCGTCCGTCCTACCATTACTCTTTCCAATGCATCTTGCACAACTTTCTCCGATTGACTATCGAGTGCACTTGTAGCTTCATCTAGTAATAACACTGCCGGATTTTTGAGTATAGCTCGGGCTATAGCAATTCTTTGCTTTTGTCCTCCTGATAGTTGTAGTCCTCTGTCTCCACACCATGTGTCATATCCATCTTTTAATCCTGCAATGAACTCATGAGCGTTCGCAGCACGTGCCGCTTCGACAATCTCTGATTCTTCGACTTTACTGGACAATCCGTATGTGATGTTTTCCCTGATTGTACCTCCGAATAGAGTTGGCTCTTGACTTACCAATGCAATGTATTTCCTCAAACATCTGAGATGATATGTTCTTATGTCTCGACCATCTATTCTCACTGAACCTTTCGACGGGTCATAGAATCTTTCGATTAACCCGATGATTGTGGATTTCCCAGAACCGCTTTGTCCCACTAAAGCAGTTGATTTCCCCGCTTCAATGTCGATACTAAAGCCCTTGAAAATCATAACATCTGGTCTCTCCGGGTAAGCAAAATGAACATCTCGGATCTCCACATGACCGGATAATTTCTCAGGTTGATTACCCTCTGGGTCTTCAGGTTCAATTTGAGTGTAACGGTCAAGTACTGCAAAAACGGATCCTACAGCATCAGAGCCTTTAGCAAGGTCAGTTGTCATACTACCAGCATCAGCTATGACCCGACCTGTACTGACTAAGATCATGAAGGTTTGGAAAAGAGCTTTGGCTGAAATATCACCCTTCGAAACTAGTTTCCCACCATACCAAAAATCCAATGCCCAAGTGCAAGCCATTAGTGCCATAGATGTACCGAGACCAATTCCGGCGAACCATGATTGCCGAATGCTTTCTCTTCTTGGACCATCTTGGGCTCGATCAAACATTTCTAGAATTCGAGATTGGGAAGAGAAGGCAGTGACGGTGCGGAGATTGGAAACGGCTTCTCCTGCGAGTTTGCTGCTTTCATCTTGTGATTTAATGGCTTTTCCAGACATGGCTTTTAATAGGACCCGACGCATGTAGAAGCATACAATGATGAGTGGTTGGACAGCAATCATGACAATAGCTAATTTCCATGCAATGATCAATCCCATTGTGCAGGCAATGATAACAGCAGAGAAGGCTTGCACTAGAAGAGCCATCCGATCACCGACTAATGACCTCACCTGCAAACCATCCAAAGTATGTTTAAGCTTAGAAATTTGTACTGTTCATGATCTACTGTGGCCTTACGGATACATCAAAAAGGCGAAACGGGTTATAAGAAAAGAAATCTTACCACACTGGCATCCTTGGCAAGTCTAGAACAAATAGCACCACTGGAGTTTTCGTCTTGATCAAACCACCCAACTTCAAAAGTAAGAATTTTGGACAACATTCTCTCTCGAATCCTCTTTGTTAAGTACTCACCCATGGCAGCAAAACTATAATGCTGACATATATTAATAATCAACGAGAAAATGGACAATGCGACGAAGAACAAAGCGTAAATCCTTGTTTTTGACTTAATCTCATTGAAATCAGTCAAAAAATAAACCGAGATCATACTCCCCATGACGAACGAGTAAACAGGTTGAACAGCACCGAATAACACCGCACTCGTTAACCCGACAATCCCTTGTCTCCACTCGGGTAAATTCAATAACAATAATCTCTTAAATGATGGGACGGAAAACTCATGTTCCTTTCTTTCTTTTATCTCATAATCATCATCACCATCGTCATCTCCCTTAGCGGAATTGGATCGGCTCACTCTGTTGGAAGAATGACTTCTTCTTCTACTACTACTGCTGTAGCCAATATTACTATCCCTGTTTGTAATATGTGATGATAATTGTGAGTTTTGTCTCTCTTCTGTTGTTGCTTCTTCTGTCTGCTGAAGCCTAACAAGTGAAGTATATAACCCATTGTCATCTTCGATTAACTCATAATGTGACCCGGTTTCGGCGATTTTTCCATTTTGAACAACAGCTATGATGTCTGCATTACGTATAGTAGAGAGACGATGAGCAATCACTATCGTGGTTCGACCGAGTGATGCTTTATCCAGCGCTTCTTGGACAACTCTCTCAGATTCAGAGTCTAACGCGCTTGTTGCCTCATCTAATAAGAGAATTTTAGGAGATTTTATAATAGCTCTTGCTATTGCAATCCTTTGTTTTTGTCCTCCAGACATTTGAACCCCTCTTTCCCCTACCTATTTCAGTAAAAAAGAAATGAAGAAAAGTTACAAAATTGATAAACCAAAAACACATCGTAAACGGGAAATGTTATTCAGCGCGCCTCTATGTGCCCTATTCAGCAAGGAGGCCACATCCACAAGGGCGCATATAGGGGCGCTGAAACTAATAGGAATCCATTTTTGTGCACACTCCTTTAAGAAATGTAAAACTAACCTGAGTATCATATCCTTTTGGCAATTGAGAGATGAAGTTGTGAGCATTCGCAGCCTTTGAAGCAGCAATGACTTCATCCATAGTAGCATCTTCTTTTCCGAAAAGTATATTCTCGGTAATAGTTGTGGCGAACAAAGCTGGTTCTTGACTAACTAAACCCATTTGAGATCTTAACCATTTAAGTTGAAGTTTATTAATTGGAAAACCATCAAGCAAAATTTCACCACCAAGAGGATCATAAAACCTTTCTAACAAAGCAATTACAGTAGATTTTCCTGAACCACTGCCTCCTACTAAAGCTACTGTTTTTCCAGCAGGAACTGTTAAACAGAAATCTTGAAAGATTAGAGTCTCCATTCTAGATGGGTATGCAAATTTCACATTCTTGAATTCGACGTCTCCAGAAACTGTTTCCAAAACTTCACCTCCCATATCATCTGAATCTATTTCGGGTACTCTTTTTATTACTTCCATCATTCTTTCACCTGCTGATACTGCTTCAAAGAAGTACTTCAAATTTGGTAGACCAGCTCCTAAGGACCTATTTCATTCAAAAGAATACAACAAATTAGTCTCAAACAGTCAGATATTAACAACAAGCCTATTTTCACCACACTTTTAACGTGGTGGCTAGGCCTTTGCACCTTAGACTATGTACCCCGTTCTCATCATAGCCGAATCGGTAGGCCTTACTCTCATTGCATAAATATAGAATTTGTATTGTTTGAGCATATTAGCGTAGAAAGACTAGAGATTTGAGAGTACTTACAGTCCTCCAATGGCAATTGCAGCACCAACAGCAAAAACAGTACCACCTTCACCACCATGATACATAACCAATTTACTACCATACCAAGACATGAATGCCCAAACAGCGAAACTAACACCATTACTACCAATTGCAACACCTTTAGCTAAACCTTGTTTCAATCCCAACTTTACTGATCCATTGAGTGCATCTGAAAATTCATCCATTGTTTTCTGTTCACCTACAAAGGAATAAACAGTCCGAATCGAAGAGATGGCCTGTTCCACTAGTGTACCAGCTTTATTATATTCTTCTCGGATCTTTCTTGTTAATCCTAATAATATCTTCCCATACACAAGACCTGGTATCACCAACAGTAGAACAAAAGGAAACCCTACTATTGCCAATCTCCACATTAGCAAAAATGCTGCCATGTAACATCCAGTGAACATTGCAACATTCATCAAGAAATTTGGTACCTAGTATCAAAAATTGCAACCATTTAGACTAGAAATGTAAAACATGCCGACACAGCGCAACACGGCACACGAAGAAACATGCTGGTAGGTGCAGTGCCAGAGATTAAGGGGTGCTGGTTATATTGAGTTATAAAGAAAGAAGAGTAGGTGAAAGGTACCTTCTCGCTAAGAACATCTTGGATTACAAGACAATCATTGGAAACACTAGTGACAACTTCTGAAGTGCTTGATACTTGTAGATCAAAATAACCCACATCTTGTCTAAGAACTGCTTTTAGATATCTTGCTCTCATTCTTGTTGCTTGCCTTTCTCCAGTTCTACTCCAGCAATATCCCTCTGTCATGCATTTTTCATAAACAAGATTATTAAAAATATAAGCAAAATGATTTATCATTAACATTGAGATGAGAAGAAGAAGAAGAAACAATTACAAAACTTACCCAAGAAACATACAAACCAATTGGCAACAGCAAGGTATAAAAGACTAATTGAATTCTGAAAACAAAAGTTTGATCAAAATTAGTAAGAAGTCTGATTTAGCGGTCCGGCAACGACGTTACCGGTTAGTACTACTACTAATAATAAAGTATGTACATACATACCTTGGTGATATTCTTAAGAAAGACTTGATTAGGATCATTAACATCAGAAGGACCAACAGAACCAAGATTATTCATAATTTTACTAGTTAAAAATAACATAACTGGTGTACTAAATCCATCACCTACAGCTCCAAGAAAACCAAGAACCATTAAACATATATCTACACCATCTGCATGCATAAATATTGTTCGAATCGATCCTGTTTTAATCTTCTCTTTATTATTCTCCACTTTCTTATTATTATCATCATCTTCCATTGTGTACTTTCCTCTAAGATCGACTTTCTCTCTGATTTCTTCTAGCTAGTTAGTTGTGTGTTTTGGCTTTCCGGTGAAGAAGATGCAATGGACATCTACATAGAAACCCAAAATCAGTGAAGAGAGAGCAAAAGACTCAATCAAGCAACCTGAAAATGGAATAATGTAAGTGTTCTTCAACTGCCCTTTATATACAAAGATTATATCTGAAGGGGTGAGAGTATACTATTTATATACATTAGAATCATAGAGTCATATATAGTTGTCATTTTTTGAAAAACAATAAAATTAATAATAAAGATATAATCCGAGATGTCTGTTTTTTTAAGTACTTGAATTGAAAATGAAGTAGTTACTTATTAGACATGCGTCTCTGAATAAAGTAAATAATGTCATTATTCATCAGTAGTATGATTGACTTATTTATTTTTACATCAAAAGTAAAGAGAACGTCATTAGTGACGTCAATTTATTGCTGTGATCTCAAGAAGGTCCAGCTCTTCATTTTTCTGAATTCACAGGAGTGTATAAAAATTGTTGACAATGAAAATTGAAAAATCCAAAACTGCATTTTTCCTGTAATTTCTTTCTTTCTTAAAAACAAATGCTAGTCTTACGGGGGAGTGAAGGATGCCTTGAACCGTGCTGACACGTAAGCCAGAGGAAATGGGATTAATATATTATAAATATTTTTTTTTTACTGTTAATTAAGAAAAATGAATGAATGTAAAAAAAATTCAGCTCTACGCTTAATATAATACATTCCTAAAGCATTTAATCTTGCTAGTTTTTTAGTAGTAGAGACAAAAAATGTTTAGAAATAGATAATAGAATATTTAAGAAAGGAAAAAGATCCATTGACATGTCAGAATGATATTATCTTGAAATTTAGACGTTATTTTTTTTTATAATACCCAAACGATAATGAATTTAAAGTTAATTTTTTGGTATCATATTCTTCTTATAAAGTTATACGTTCCTATCAAAAATGAGCGCATTCGGATATACAAAATCTTACCATCCACAAAGTTTAATTGCAACTGTAAATTTTAGCAGATGGTTATCAAAGTGGTAGATGATAGTCTTATACGTTTTGGAATACACTTATTTTTTTGGTAGAAATGTAGATTTTATAAGAAAAATATGTCACCAAAAAATTAGCTTCAAATTTATTTTCCGTTCGGGTTTTATAAGAAAAATGACGTTAAAATGTCAAGATAATATCATTCTAACCATATCAACGAATCCTTTTACAGAAAAAAAAAACCTTTTGAAAGTTGAGTCTATATAAATGCCTTCTCTTATTGAGTCAACATCTATACGTTGACTCCAAAACTAGAGACCACATGTATATGTTGACTCCAGAAGCACAACCTATTGATGAAGACGAGAATCATAACCTACTGATAAAGAAGAAATTATAACCTAATCTTACATTTATCTTTTTATATACTTGCGAATGACAAAAATTATTTCTAATTTGTTTATCTTTTGATTTTTACTGGTATTTTGATGAAACAAATATAAAATCCTTAAATCAAAACATAAACCTAAAAAAATTTCACGACATTTTTTTTTCTTTGATGTTTTTTTCTTGATTGATATGTTTAATGTTCC
>JAJJMC010030343.1:0-12776 GCA_023531435.1 Papaver californicum
ATGCATACAAAGGCGTCCAGAAAACCCACTGACAGGAGATTCGTGGGTTGGTCGAAATTTACCTCCCGTTCTAGACGGGCGACGAACCGTTGAAGTCGACTCGGGCCACTAATATCCTTTTTAATAGTGTGCGAACCCGAGGGGCCGAGACAATATCGTAATTGTCGTCCGTCCCTGCACACAGTTTGATATTCAAAATTAACCTTCTGTAGGGTTTAAAAATAAAATGTCCAAAAGTGTCCAAAAATAAAATAAAAATTACAGAATTAATAAAAACCCTAATACAATTTTCTAAACTAATTAAAACTAATTAAAACTAATTAAAATAAACTAAAAATCTAATTTAAAAAAATAAAATAAAATCTTCGATCTTCTTTTTCGTTCTTTAAGCTTTTCCCTTTTTTAATTCCAAGTCTTTAGCTTTTACTCCAAAACTTGGGCGTAATCTCTTTTCGATCCAAAATCGAACCTGTAGTAAAAAGGAAAAATACCAAAACAAACGTAAAATAGAACAAAGTAAAATAATAAAACTAAAAATAAAAACCTAAAAATAAATCTAAAACCCTAAACCTAAAAACAAGTCCGCGTCGGCGGCGCCAAAAATTGATGTAATTTTAGAAGTGGTAAATAAAGGTTTGATTCTCGAACTTGTGAAGGTAATGATTTTAGAAAATAATGATTTAAACTAATTCTAGAAAATTCCAGGAGTAAGGTTACTGAGTCTTCTTCTCCGGCAGTGATGGATGAAGAACAGCTGGCCGGTGCAGCAGCAGCTCGTCGGCGGTGACGGAATAGTGGCCGGAATTCTCTAAAATCTTCTCTAAGCTTTTGTACCCGATTCTCTTGGCTTCTCTTGGTATTTATAGATAGTAGAAACCCTAGAGAGAGTTCTAAACCTAATAGAACTCTCTAGAACAGCCCACAAATCCCAATCCTAATCGAATCATGATTCCGGCCAAATACATGATTTACACACTGATTTCACGGGATCTTTTGATGTTTATGACTTGCGTGAGATTGCTATTATCATTTGGATGAATCTAGAAGCAAAATATCCTTCGAATCATTTGATTTTAACAATCCAGAAGATTTCCCGATGAGCTGAATCGGCTGATCCGGCTGAGTCGACTCGGCTGGCTCGCTGGGTTGAATCGCCTGGTTGACCCGCTGGGTTGACTCGGCCGATCCTAGGGTGTCCCTTATCCATTCTTGGGGTGCCAATAACACTTGTCCTTGGGTGCCTTTATCACTTTTTGAGCCAATTTTTCCACAAATCTTTATTCTTCTAATGTACCTACAAAAGCATAAAAACACGTAATATTTACAAAATCGAATACTAACTTAATAGAAACTAAGGTGCAATTTAGACACTAAAATGTGTCTATCAGTGGAGGTACTCATTCTTTGATGATATTAGGAGTTTTGCCGAAGTAGACGAGATAACTGGCTACTTTAGGGTTTTTGGTATTACTAATGCATGAACGTTGAGTATGCTTTGATTAATAACATGTTGGAAAACGGACGATGAATTCTCTAACCAATACTTCTCTCTCTGACGTTGAGTATCCGGGTTACTTGTTTTAGTTTAATTTAGTTAAAATCACAACAAAACCCCCCCCCAGTTGCTAGTCCTCGAGCAAACTACAAATCTAAACTAATCTAAAATACAACTCCGTTTCGTCGAGTAAACGGTTACACTTAGCATGTGTAACAAGCCTTTAAACCCCTAGGTGTCCCTAGTGGACGATTTATAGTCTCGTGAGGGTTTACCAGAGATTTACCCACAAAACCTACTCCAACTTTCAAATTTTCCAAAACACCTGTATCCGAAAAGCTACAAAGACATAAAGTTTCTACATACCAACAATAAGAAGTCGGAAATATAAAGAACATTATTCTCATGCTTAATCCTTGAGTTTGGAGAAAACCACCAAATAAAAGAGTCCCGGTTCGAGAGTGACCGAATAATTCTGCCTCAGCAATAGGGTTTAATGAAATTGAAACTCAGAAGACGTACTTTATGGTTCTCACATAATGTGCAGGCAAGAATAAAGATAGAAGGCCTACACATGTTGACGGGTAGGAAGGAAAGGTAACCTTCCGAGTCATATTAAGATGTTATCCCATAGAAAGTGGGACGAGAAAGAACCCCTTTTTATTTTTCTAGTGACCTCTAAGAAAGGAAACCAACCATTATGCGAAGATGGGAATTGTTACTTACCTTCTCATCCGGTCGACAATCAGCACCACTCTCCCAACATCCCATAGAAACGTCTTCGGTATCAACTATAGATAATGAACTCTTGAACTTCGTAGAACTTGACGATTTTTAACTCTTTTTCTCTTCACGACCTGTACCACTTCAAGCACTGTAACTCATAATGAATATCTCCGGGTACTGTAACTCAGAATGAATAGCTCTGGGTCAGCAAAAAAAATATATTTTCTTCTTTTTTCTCTTTATTCCATATTCAACAACTCTTTTTCACGTTTTTTTTTTCTTTTTTTTTTTTTTTTTTTTTATATACGTGAGTATGCTTATTCTCCTGGATACTTTTGCTATATTTCTCAATTTCTTGATTCGTGAGTTTTTTCTCTTCCCGTGAGTTCTGTTTCGTCTCTAAATCTGTATAGAATCCACACCTTTCGATTTCTTTCACTTCTATAAGTCTTCAACATGTTTAATTGTATTGTTGCTTTACTCAAATATTAATTTCCTCTTTGAATCTTGCACCTTGACGGTCTTCAACTTTCCTTCAAATTTTTGATGTTCCGCTTGTTGATGATGCTATGTTTCTATGGACGTTGTCGAGAGAACGATGACAACTGCAATCCAAACTACAAGAGTAAGTTAGCAATTCTGATGACACCCTCATGGTTGATAAAAAAATAGCACTCAAGAGATCAAAAATAGTGCTGAAAATTGGTGCGAGGTTAGGTAGCTCATCATTCTACCCGGAATTAGCGCAGATGAAATACTCTAAACGTATAGTTGAAGGTATGGTGCCTCACTCATGGGTATTGAATGATCGACAAGTCTAACCTGTACTCTCTACCGGCGGTTTAGGTCCATTTTGGTCGGCTCTAGCCTCTCAAAAACTAAGCACTCCGAATATAGTTCTCTAATATTTCTTAGTTCAGTTATTTCGGTTAGAAATCCGTATGTAAACGTAGCTAGAAGTATACTAAATGACTCTAAAATCTCTAAAAGTTGAAGGTTTTCATGCAAATGTGTGTATGCATAAATATTCTACCTAAAAATCTATATGCCTAATTACTCCCCCACACTTAAACTTTACATTGTCCTCAATGTGAATTGAATCCTCCAATGTAACGTCAAGATGGGAAATTCTAACATGATAGAAAAATAAAATCAGAAACAAAAGAAAAAGGTAGAAATACAAAACCAATGGGTTGCCTCCCATTTAGCGCTTAGTTTAACGTCTGTAGCCCGACGAGGCAATCTGTGCTACTCCTCCAGAGGGAGCGCCTCTTCTAACTGTATGGCAGCCTTTTCAGGTTCAAACGGCTCATAGTATGGCTTTAAGCGATGCCCGTTCACTTTAAGCTCCTTTCCCGTTATCAAGCAACGGATCTTCACTGCACCATGCGAAAAAACATTAGTCACAAGAAAGGGTCCTTTCCAACTAAACTTCTTCCAATAAAGGCGAGAGTTATACAGTAGAACTTTCTGTCCAACAGTAAACTGTTTTTTAGAAATCCTGTTGTCGTGCAAAGCCTTTGTTTTCTCCTTCCTGTCCAAATCAAACACTTGTTTAGCCAAAGAATCAATAACATTAATAGAAAAACAAGAATGTACGTCACTAGGATATCGCATCGTCTCATAAATGTTGAAACATATTATTTCTCCATCGAATTCCATTGTCAATATCCCATTATAGACATCAATTTCTGTTCGCGCCGTTCGCATGAATGGACTTCCCAGTAGCAATGGTATAGACGAATCAGTGGATCCATCCGCCATCTCTAGTACACAGAAATCTGCTGGAAAAACTAACTGATTAACTCGTACAAGTACATTTTCAACAATACCTCGAGGGTATACATTAGAACGGTCAGCTAGTTGTAAAACAATTCCAGTTTCTTTTAAAGGTCCTAACTTGAGAGATTCATATATAGATGCAGGCATAACATTCACTGATGCTCCTAAATCTAGCATGGCCTTATTAAACTTTGTGTTACCAATAACAATAGGAATATCGAAACTACCGGGATCTGCACATTTGAATGGGAGTTTCTTTTGCAAGATTGCCGAAGCATTTTCCCCCACTCTCGTTACCTCATTACCATTTAATTTTTGTTTATTGGTGCACAAGTCCTTCAGAATTCTCGCATACTTGGGGACCTGTTTAATTGCGTCAATCAGTGGAATGTTTACGTGATTTTTCTTGAAAATTTCTAAGATATCCTTATCTTGTTCCGCCTTTTTCGAATTAGCAAACCTGCAAGGAAAAGGTAGAGGAGGAACGTAAGTAGGTAAAGGAACTTTAGAATTTTCATGACTTACCTCAGCATTTTTAGAGGCGTCAGGACTCTCTTCAGAGTTACAGTTACTCTCTTTTTCCGGAACCGGCCCTTTCGGGTCTCTATTTTTCTTGGCTTCTTCTGGTTGTACAGTTCGTGTACCACTTCTCAATGTCACGGCACTAACATTTTCTCTTGGATTGATGGGTTGAGAAGGGATTTTCCCACTATTCTGTGTCTCCAGAAGGTTCAATCTACCGGCCATAGCGGTCATCTGAGTCTGTAACTCTTTTATCGCATTATCTGTTGTCTGCTGATTTTTATCCATCTTTGTAATATTTTTCAGCATGGCCATCATCTCCGACGATTCTGAATTTTGAGCTTGTTGTGGAGGTTGTGCTTGTTGCATCCCATTCTGGTGGTGGAAAGCCGGCCTTGAAGCAGTAGCTTGCTTATTCGCATAGCTGAAATTCGGGTGATCTCTCCATTCTGGATTATATGTATTGGAATAGGGATCATACCTATGCCTCTGCTGATTCGGAAAAATTGCACTTACTTGTTCGGCCTCACTCTCATAAGATGGGATGATCACGGCAGCTATCTGTTGCATCATTTTCTCCATTTGGCCGATTTTGTGCTCTAGATGCGGTGCAGAGCTAATTTCGGCCACCCTCTTGACCGGTGACTCACGACTCAGGAATTGTTGAGAATTTGCTGCCATATCCTCAATTAACTCTCTAGCCTGAGTTACAGTTTTGTTCGCCAGTGCACCACCACTCGCGGCATCGAGAAGATTTTTGTCACTTTGTTCAAGCCCGTCGTAGAAGTACTGTACAATCAAAACATCGCTGAATTGATGATGTGGGAAGCTAGCGACCAATCTTTTGTATCGTTCCCAGCATTCATACAGTGTTTCCCCTGCCATCTACTGCATTCCAGAAATTTCTTTACGGATTCGAGAAGCCTTTGATGCAGGGAAGTATCTCTCTAGAAAGAGCTTTTTCAAGCCGTTCCAAGTTGTAACACTGCCGGAAGGTAAATAATATAACCATTCCTTAGCCGTGTCCACCAGAGAAAATGGAAAAGCTCGAAGCATGGCTCCGTCAACGTCGGGTTCATCCCCAACCATAGCCATCATGATGTTATTGAAGTCCATCAGATGCTTATTCGGGTCCTCATTAGTCATTCCGTGGAACTTAGGAAGCTCACGGATCAATCCCGGCTTAATCTCAAAAGTAGAAGCCGTCTGTATGCACCATTGTTGCGTATCTAGCTTATGAGATGCTAGATCTTTCAGTGTGCGCTCGGCGTAAGCCATTGTTGCTGGTTCTGCTTCTACGTCCAAATCTGCAAACTCGCTTGCTGTACTCGGAGGAAGTGGCGTGTTGGCTGCCCGGACTAGTTCGTTCAGTAAAGTGCCTGATCGAAGTCGTATGCGCATTCAAGTACTTAAAAAAAAATTCAGAACCGTGTTAGAACTAAAAATAAAACAAAAACGAAACTAAAAATAAATAACAATCCGCTATGCCTCCCCGGAAGCGGCGCCAAAATTTGGTCGTGTCGTAATCAACCAAAATAATCGAGTTCTTACTCTTCCAATAGATTAAAGTATAGCAAATAAGAACAAGTTCGTTCCCACAGAGAGGCTAGTGATTGTTAATCACTTACAATTACGCAAGTAAACAGGGGGGGTTTTTGTTGTGATTCAACTAAATTATACTAAAACAAACTAAAGCAGATTAATAAAAACGAATATCAGAGAGAGAAGTATTGGTTAGAGAATTCATCGTCAGTTTTCCAACATGTTATCAATCAAAGCATACTCAACATTCATGCATTAGTAACACCAATAACCCTAAAGCATCCTATCGCAGGTCTACTCCGGCAAAACTCCTAATATCATTAGAGAGGGTATCGCGCCACTCTCTGAATCCTTAACACCGGATAACTTGGTGTAATGCACCACACAAGTTCAATCCAATGAAAGCAATGGTCTTTGTGAGTTGAGGTTATTCTAAGTAACCCGGCGCAAAGTGCAACTCGGATTCAACCTAGGTCAAGCTGCTACACATACTTGCATGGCAATTTTAAGTATCGTTAACAAATATGCTATACTACTTGTAACCAGAGTCCTTCGATAATTCCGGATCGAAAACTCCAGTTTAGTTGTAGATATCAATGCATGCTTATCTAATTTGTAACTTAAACAAACAAGCAATCAATCATACATGGCATTATAATCAGTAGAACATGAACGATATTAAAAACAACATGAACATGTGAGCATGCGCCATTCAATTGATAAACATGTTTTCCAACTTCAGATTACATCCCTAACCAATATAGAGGGGTTTAGCTCATCATGGATTTCTCAAAACCCATGGAAATCAATAAAGAAAATACAATCAAACCCGGAAAGATAGCGAAGAATTGTTTCTGCAGAATCGCCTGTATGAAAAAGTGGCCAGCCTTCAAGTTACGCTGTCCCCTTTTCCTTTGTCGTGTTCTTTGATAGGTGCATAAATCATACATTTAATGTAGTTTTTCCTGACCCTTATGTGCTATATTTGAGTCAATTATTATGTATTTCGATTACTTTCGAAGTTTAGTTGTCTTTTCAGGTTACAGTTCAGAAACCCGCAGAATGGAGCTGTATGAGAAGAATTACCGAGGAGCCAGTAAAAATCTGCTGAATTTAGGCCTTTCACCATCCACAGTGTAGGAAATTGAATTACAAAGCCAACGGAGAAAGAACGAGGTCATTCTGATCTCGTATGAGGAAGATATGGGCAAAGCCACATGGTGGCTAACTAGTTGGTGCTGCCAGCGCCCAGGCGCTAAGTTGGCTGAAGCAAAAGTGCGCTTGTGCTAAGTGGTCATGTGGAGGTGTTGTTGAGCTAGAGTTGTCCGAGTGGAAGGTGGCTAGCCTTGGTGGACTCATGGCTAGCTTGTGGAGGTTCTATGGGATTAGGAAAGCTTTGGAGCTGCCATAACTTGTGGGGCTGGAATTAGGAAACTTAGCACATTTCCTGTTCCTAGTCGGTTTCCTAAAAGTGGCCAACTCTTGTTATAAGAAGAAAGATCGGTTTTCTTATGGAATTCTTTTAGTGAATTTGGGGCAAAGAATATAGGAGTTCTTGTAGGAAAAGGAGAGTTTGAGGCAAGTAAGGAAAGGTGGTGAAACAACAATATTTTGGACTTAGCCACTCACGTACAAACAGGAATCCTATTGGCGTAAAAGGGCTGGATACATGGTGCTGCTGCTGAGCTAAAAAGAAGGACTGGATATATAAAAGAAAAGGGAGTTTTTGCTGCTGGATATCTATCATATCACGGACATCTACCATACCATAGAAGACAGGAGAAGAGGTAAGGGGAAGAGGCGTAAAAACAGACAGCACTTGCGTAAAAGGCTGCTGTCCACCATTGCAACCATCCTTCGAAGCTGTATCCGTTCTTCGTACTCTTTCCGGGTTTAAGTACAGTATATTTTGATTAATTTCCATGGGTTATGAGAAATCCATGATGAGCTAAACCTTTCATATTGGTTAGGGATGTAATCTGATGTTTGAAGACATGTTTATTAATTGAATGGCGCATATCTCATGATTTCATGCTATTACTAATATTGTTCATGTTCTACTGATTATAATGCCATGTATGATTGATTGTGTGTTTTTTTAAGTTGCAAATTGAATGAGCATGCATTGATATCTACAACTAAACTAGAGTTTTCGATCCGGAATTGTCGAAGGACTCTAGTTACAAGTAGTATATCATATTTGTTAACAATACTTAAAATTGCCATGCAAGTATGTGTAGAAGCTTGACCTAGATTAAATCCGAGTTGCGTGATGCATCGGGTTATTTAGAATAACCTCAACTCACAAAGACCATTGCTTTCATTGGGTTAAACTTGGTGTTTACATCGAGTTATCCGGTGTTAAGAATCGGAGAGCGGCGCGATACCCTTTCCGATGATATTAGGAGTTTTGCCGAAGTAGCCCTGCGATAGGATGCTTTAGGGTTATTAGTATTATTAATGCATGAATGTTGAGCATGCTTTGATTGATAACATGTTGGATAACGGAAGACAAAATCTCTAACCAATGCTTTTTCTCTTTATTTCACATCCTTATTTACTTGCGTATTGCCTTAGTTTAATTAGTTTAAAACAACAAACCCCCCTTTTACTTGCATACGTGACTGAAAATTAGTGATAGTCTCGGCCTCTCTGTGGGAACGAACTTGTTCTTATTTGCTATACTTAAATCTATTTTAGAGAGTAAGAACTCGATTATTTTGGTTGATTACGACACGACCATTCTTGCGACTCTTTTCTTCTCCTCTAACCTAATCTCCTGTATGATAGCGTGAGTAAGATCCTCCTTTATTTCCAGCCAACTTCTCCCTCTTATACGTGAGGGAAATTCCAGCCCAACCGAGAATCCTTGCGTTTTTAGCCTTCCTTACGTGAATAGACTTGTGTCCTGCCTTGTATAATAAACCTGACCCCCAAATATCCCTTGGACCTCCAATATGTGATATAGCTACCTCACCAAAAGGCTTGCCACGAGAAAGGCCTGAGTTCCTTTCATAGAACGAGAGTTAGCCACTTTCACAATCCTAGTGGAATTAGGAAATGTGCTAAGTTTCCTTATTCCATCCCAACAAGATATAGCAACTCCAAATTCTTTCCTAATCCCATATGACTTCCCCAAGCTAGCTACTACTCCACCAAGGCTAGACACTAGTCCACCAAACCACTCTAGCACCTCCAACTAACCACTTAGCACCTTAGCACTTGCGGTTCAGCCAACTTAGCGCCTGGGCGCTAGCAGCACAAGCTAGTTTGCCACCATGTGGCATTGCCCATAACTTCCTCATACGAGATCAGAATGACCTTGTTCTTTCGCCGTTGGCTCCGTAATTCAATTCCTACAGTGTAGAGGGTGAAAGGCCTAAATTCAGAAAAGTTTTACTGGATCCTCGGTAATTCTTCTCATACAACTCCATTCTGCAGGTTTCTGA
The DNA here is from genome assembly GCA_023531435.1 of Papaver californicum. Lineage (NCBI taxonomy): Eukaryota > Viridiplantae > Streptophyta > Magnoliopsida > Ranunculales > Papaveraceae > Papaver > Papaver californicum. Next base: position 9,517 of record JAJJMC010030343.1, read on the forward strand.
ACTGTAACCTGAAAAGACAACTAAACTTCGAAACTAATAATAAAACATAGTAATTCACTCAAATATAGCAAATAAGGGTCAGGAAAAACTATTTAAAATGTATGATTTATGCACCTATCACCTGTTTACTTGCGTAATTGAAAGTAATTAACAATCACTAGCCTCTCTGTGGGAATGAACTTGTTCTTATTTGCTATACTTTAATCTATTTTGGAAGAGTAAGAACTCGATTATTTTAGTTGATTACGACACGACCAAATTTTGGCGCCGTTGCCGGGGAGGCATAGCGGATTGTTATTTATTTTTTTAGTTTCGTTTTATTTTTATATTTTGTTTTTAACACGGTTCTGAATTTTTTTTTACTTGAATGCGCATACGACTTTGATCAGGCACTTTACTTAACGAACTAGTCCGGGCAGCCAACACGCCACTTCCTCCGAGTACAGCAAGCGAGTTTGCAGATTCGGACGTAGAAGCAGAACCATCAACAATGGCTGACGCAAATCGCACACTCAAAGATTTAGCATCTCATAAGCTAGATATGCAACAGTGGTGCATACAGACGGCTTCTACTTTCGAGATTAAGACGGGATTGATCCGTGAACTTCCGAAGTTTCACGGGATGACTAATGAAGACCCGAATAAGCATCTGATGGATTTCCATAACATAATTATGGCCATGGTTGGGGCTGAACCTGATGTTGATGGAGCCATGCTACGAGCTTTTCCATTCTCTCTGATGGATACGGCTAAGGAATGGTTATACTATTTACCTTCCGGTAGTGTTACAACTTGGAACGGTTTGAAGAAACTCTTTTTAGAGAGATTTTTCCCTGCATCAAAGGCAACTCAAATCCGTAAAGAAATTTGCGGCATTAAGAAGATGGTAGGCGAAACATTGTATGAATGCTGGGAACGGTATAAAAGATTAGTCGCTAGCTGCCCACATCATCAATTTAGTGATGCTTTGATCATTCAGTACTTCTATGACAGACTTCAACCAAGCGACAGAAACCTTCTTGACGCCGCAGGTGGTGGTGCATTGGTAAACAAAACTGTAACTCAGGCTAGAGATTTAATTGAGAATATGGCAGCAAACTGGTCGTGTCGTAACCAACCAAAATAATCAAGTTCTTACTCCCTAAAATAGAATGAAGTACAGGGATAAGAACAAGTTCGTTCCCACAAGGAGGCAGCAATTTATGCTAATTTTCAGTCACGTAAGCAAGTAGCAAAGGGGGTTTTAATCGTAATGATTTAAGCTAAACTAAACTAAGGTAATACGCAAGTAATAGAGATGTGTATCAGGGAAAAAAAGCATTGGTTAGAGATTTCATCGTCCGTTTTCCAACATGTTATCAATCAAAGCATACTCAACATTCATGCATTAGTGACACCAATAACCCTAAAGTAGCCAGTTATCTCGTCTACTTCGGCAAAACTCCTAATATCATCAAAAAGCGCAAAGCGCCACTTTTAGAATTCTTAGCACCGGGTAACCTGAGTGATTAATCTCCACTCGAGTTCAACCCAATGATAGCTATGGTCTTTGTGAGTTGAGGTTATTCTAAGCAACCCGGCGTAAAGCACCACTCGGATTTAACCTAGGTCAAGCTTCTAAACATATTCGTATGGCAACATCCCGTCGTTAACAAATATGTTATACTACTTATAACCGGAGTCCCTCGACAGAATCGACTCTCAGAACTCCAATTTAGTTGTAGATATCAATACTTATTTACCTGATTTTCAACTCACATAAATCAGCAATCAATCATATATAAACTATATTCGGTAGAACATGAACGATATTACAAATAACATGAACATATAAGCATGCGCCATTCAATCAATAAACATGTTTTCCAACTTCAGATTACATCCCTAACCAATAAGAGGGGTTTAGTTCATCATGGGTTTCTCAAAACCCATGGAAAATAATTAAAATATAAATTACTCAAACCCGGAAGAATTGCGACGAATGATTCTGGCTCCAGAACGCAGCTGCGGAAGTAGCCAGCAGCCTAAGTTGCGCCTAAAACCCTCTCTTCTTTTCTCTTCTTCTTCTCCTGTATGTTTTTCTCTTTTTCCACCGTGATATCCCAAAAACTCCTGTATACTTTTCTATTTAGCTGTCTCCAATCCGAAATTCAGTGCGTGTGCTCCTTTGGTTTTCAGCCTTTCCTAAATTTGTTGCGCCTGCCCTTGTGTCTCGGCTGCCAACTTGTGGCTAACTTGGTGAGCCTGCCTTTGTAAGTGAACCTGACCCCCAACTGTCCCTTGAGTCACCAATATATGCTATATTTACCTCTCCAAAAGGCTTGCCATGAGAAGAGTTTAGGTTTCCTTATAGAACTAGAGTTAGCCACTTTAGAATCCTAGTTGAATTAGGAAATGTGCTAAGTTTCCTTATTCCATTCCAACAAGATATAGCAACTCCAAATTCTTTCCTAATCCCATATGACTTCCCCAAGCTAGCTACTACTCCACCAAGGCTAGCCACTAGCCCATCAAACCACTTTAGCACCTCCAACTCGTCACTTAGCACATTAGCAAATACGGTTCAGCCAACTTAGCACCTGGGCGCTAGTTGCACAAGCTAGTTTGCCACCATGTGGCTTTGCCCATAACTTCCTCATACGAGATCAGAATGACCTCGTTCTTTCGCCGTTGGCTTCGTAATTCAATTTCCTACACTTTGGATGTTGAAAGGCCTAAATTCAGAAGAGTTTTACTGGCTCCTCGGTAATTCTTCTAATATAGCTCCATTCTGCGAGTTTCTGAACTGTAACCTGAAAAGGCGACTAAACTTCGAAAGTAATCAAAATACCTAATAATTCACTCAAATATAGCATATAAGGTTCAGGAAAAACTACTTTAAATGTATGATTTATGCACCTATGAAAGGAAATCAACCATTATGCGAAGATGGGAATTGTTACTTACCTATCTCATCCGGTTGACAATCAGCACCACTCTCCCAACATCCCATAGAAACGTCTTTGGTCTCGACTGTAGCTCATGAACTCTTGCTTTCCGTATGCCTTGATCATTGGTAGCTCTTCTTTTTTTTTTCTTACGTACGTAGCCAGCACCAAATGTGCTAAGTTTTCAGCCGCATCTTTTTCTTTGCTGCTGCCTATTTTTTTTCTCGGTTGCTTTTAGCTCTTTTTCACGTTGTTACTGGCTTATTTTCTTCTCATTCTTTGCTGCTGGCTTTTTATTCTCTCTTTTTTTTTTTTTTTTTTTTTTTTTTTTTT
>JAJJMC010030345.1:0-56461 GCA_023531435.1 Papaver californicum
CTGAATTTGACATAAAGCTTTTCGCGCAGTGAGGTTCATGGCAGGGGCACTCTTTGAGTGAAATGTAGCGATGTATGCGATTACACATGAATATCATCTATTAAGAAGGGGATCATGCTTTCACTGTACAAGTTTTAAGAGTGGTAGTAGAAATCACTGAATGTTCTTTTCTATAGAGAATAAGAACCAAAAAATATGTGAATGAACTGGATTCAAAGAGAGGAATTCCAGTACAGAAATTAATCTTTCTTTCTACTTGTCTCTGTTTCTGTGATTTTGTTCAATGAGTATCTGAGAATTGGTCTATGTTTTCTTCTACTTCTACGAGTTATTCATCAAATATAGACACTATTGATTCCAGTTCCATGCAAAGGGCCATGTATGCATTTATAAGAAGATAGAGCACTGACAGACAAATTTCTGAAATACTAGACTTCAAATACTCAGAATCTTAAATTGGTAACAAAGACAGTTAAAAAAGAATCTGACATTGAAGATTTGATGGAGCAAAATTAAAATATAATCCCATTGTCAAATGTTGAAAGCCAGTATAACATTCGAATCAAAACATGGAATACTGATGCCAATAACACCTCAACTTACAAATACTAAATACCAATAGAACAGATCTAACTAAAACTACTTTACTAGTTATAGACTCATTTCAGTAACACATCCTCCCAGAGAAACGTAACTTCAGCTTTTCCCTTTATCCTTCTCCATCATAAGGTACTTGATGGATAGAACCATCCCTCAACCATCCCTCCTTAACGGTACTGTAAACAAAGAAACTCAGCTTATTAATACATTGAAACAAAAATACAACAGTCACATATAACAGCAGTAGATCAATTTAAAAGCCTATAAAAAGTCTAATTTAAGAAGTATAAGATCAGTGTGAGTGTAATCGTGTGAGTATAAGAACCAACTAAGACCAACAACTGGTCTGCTTATAGCAAATAAAACCCTCTATCATAATGCAGCGGGGTTGTTACAGAATAAGGAACAACAACACAAATCAAGTCTCAAGTTATTCTGTCCTCAAGAGTAAACAAACCAATAAAACTGCAAGCATGCCGGTAGTTCCACTTAATAACCTACAGTGGTTCTAGCTTTAGAATGTAAGAAGAATGTTGGTGTGACTGTGTCGAGGGTTATGCGTAGATTAAGAGAAAACCAATTCAAAAGAACGAGTTTGTTTTTAATGATAACCTACTACAACATGGCATTGTCACATCCACTAACACGAATTGTTTCATATGAAATGAAAGAATGAAACAAAAAGTGTACTGATTTCCAACCCATGCAATACATTCAAGTTAAAAGCAGTAAATCAACTTAAAATCCTAGAATAGGTCTAATTTGAGAAGTGCAAAATCAATGCCAGTGTAATCCTGTCCTGATGGTTATGCATACTAAAAGAATCAATTAATAACAGCAACTACTTTGCTTTTAGAATATTAAAGCCTCTAAAATGATGCTACAGGGGATTGTTACAGGACAAGGAATAATATTACAAATTAATTTGTTTAGTTCCCAAAATGAGACAAAACAAAAATCTGCAAGCGTGTTGTCAAATTCCATTCAAACCCTACAATAGGGTCTAATTTGAGAATGTAATAAACAATGTCAGTATAACAGTGTGCTAAGGGATAAATACAGGATAAGAAAAACCAATCGAGAACTTTATTTTGAGAAAAGACAACCTCAAAATGCTACATATACCATGGGATTGCTGCCCCTAACAAGAACTAAGTTGTTCATATGAAGTGGAACAACGAAACTACAAATGTACTGATCTTCAGCTCATCTAATATATTCAAGGTACAAACTAATTTAAAACAAAAATCTCAATTGTTCGTAGACAGCTCACCTTGATGAAACCGATCGCCTTGGCATTGCTACGGAAGCACTGCCTGCAACACATCAATCCATACTTTCTGATGATAGCATGTGGATTCCCACACACACGGCTACAAACCAATAGAAGAAGAAACAAATTAGCTCCTCCAGACAAAACCAAACCACATCAAAACACATTCACATCCAAGAAGCACCATTCTCCACCTCATACAAAATTCCCAAATCATCAACAACCCTAAAGGATAAAATCCACTCCTAATCACAGTAACAAACCCACAACCAATCATTTGTTGTGCACCCATCCCACCCACTTGAAAGCCCTACATCCGTCAGCTATATACAACCAGTTTGGAGTAAGCAGATAGCGCAATAACGATGAATAGAGCTTCCAAGTGAGCTGAGCCCGAAAAAACGACATCCACAGCTCAATTAATTTCTATCCACAATTAAACAGCTAAGTGGGAACACAAATAATTCAGAGTGCAAGCACTAAACCCTAGTTTTTTATGGGAAAACGAAATCCACAGCTCTATAATGAGTTGACCACCACAAACACCCCAAATTAATGACACTAATTACCTAATCAATCACTTAATCACACTAGATTTAATCAAACAACAGCTAAAAAAACACATATTTGAATAAAATCAAATAAAACTCAGTCTTTTATGAAAAAATGAGCAAAAAAAATTTCATAAAAAAGAGTTAAAATTAGAGGTTTCGATTGTTACCAAGTACGGGATCCAGGACCGTAGTTCTTAGGATGAGAATTCCATACATTAGCGTGACCCATTTTCTTCTTCTTCTTCTTTCTTCAAAGAACCCTAGATTTGTTTTAGCTCTACAGAGGCGAATGAGAAGAAGAGAAAAAACCCTAATACCAAAATCAGAAGGAACAGTCGGTTTATATATGTTCTTGTTTGACGTTATTAACCCTGTTGAATGGTTGGAATGACTGAGCCTATCCTTCCGTCAGTGAGCGGTGATGTTATATTACGCAGAGCCAGTCTAGTCCATACCCGTCAGTACGGTCGATATTTCGTCGGTTTTATCGTTATTTGCCATCAACCGAAACGAAACACATCATACCGGGGGTAAGGTATTTGATCAAAAAAATCGGTCGATATTGACCGGTATGAGTTGACTGAAATGATCGGTACGATCGATATTGACCGGTACGACCGATATTTATCCAAAAAAAAATCCTTCATTGTTTTAGGGTTTGTAATTGTTACTCATGTGTTTTATGATATTTTAGAAAAATGAGTACTAGTTTTATATCTTAATAGATCCAATATAGAAAAAAGGTTTGATATAATAATTATAGGATAAAATATGTGGACCGGTATTTCGTCGATATTTGAAACCGAAATTTTTCCGGTACAAAGACGTACCAGTGTATCACTCTCGGCCGGTACAAACCAGAATCTGGTATGGACTACATTGCACGGAGCTAATTAATCACGTCTTAGTAGGACCATTAAAGATCAAGATCTTAATCCAACGGCACTACGGCAAAGTAATAAGAAATAGCTCAGTTATTAGAAGAAGAAAAAAAATTGAAACATAAAATAAATTGCATTAAAGGAGAATACATGGGGATAGGTGGTATCCAGTGAGTCATTTATTACAATTTGATTAATAAAGGTAGGTGATATTAGGTCTCCAATCTTTGTTGATAAATTGCTACTTTGATTCTTATCTGTTGTGTTATTGGACAGACCATCAACTGTTTGGTTTGCTTCCCGGTAATTATGTTGGATCTCTTATCGTGGTATCCGGTGAAGATTTTAATGAATTTCTGTGATAATTCTAGAGATGTACCATGGTGGGGCCGTGGGGAAGGTTAAAAATTGAAAGAGATTTTCAGAGTCTGTCTCAAAGATAACTTTCGGCCAAATTCTGGCAACTGTCGTTCTAAAGACCAAAAGCATAGCCCATGCTTCTGAGTGGTAATTCTCAGCGTATGTGTTAATCACATTGTCGTCTTCGAATATGAGTCCATATAGTAAATCTCGCGTCTGCGACTCCTGGGTGACCTCTAGTTGCTCCATCTATGTTAACTTTGATCTTGTCCAAAGTAGGACTGGACTATCCAACTAATATTATTATAGCTCACCTTACATTATTGAAGTGAACTAGCAGTTGGGGTATCACCTGGGTGTACAGGAGGAAGATTTTCTCAGCCCATAATTTTTTGATGAAGATGGGTTGCTTTCATTAATATGATACCCGGAGGTGTTTGTTGATGGCGATAAACAAATTTGTTTATTGCTATCCATATTGACAAAAAAAAAACAGAAAGATGTAAGACCTGGTTTTTGTAGGAGATGTGAGATAAATGTTTGGGATAACATAAAAGGTGGAGGGGGAGATTGTGTAGAAAGGCATATCGATAGTCGATTGTGAAGCATGTTCCATACTGTTTCTTTCCTATTACAATGGATATGAAGGTGATTAGCTGATTCTAGTTCCGAGTTGCATTGGGGACATTTGTCTGTATTGGAGATTCCAATGCGGTTTAGGATTGAGAAGGTAGGTAATTCCTTGTTCATGATTTTCCACACAAAAAAAAATAAATTTTTGGTGGACATGATAGAGTCCAAAGGAATTTTTTTGGTAGGGTGGGATTTTGGGTGAAAGGATGTGTATCATGAGCCCAGAAGGTATAACCGGAGGCGGTGGTTTATTTTCTTATTTTGGAATGTGCAGATGATTGTATCGAGTGGGGCATCCTAGGGTAGGTGAATGTTTATGATTTTTTGGGATGCAAGCTTGGGAAGGTAGTCTGGGTTATCTTGTGACCATCTATGAGAAAGAGGGTCAATAATATTCGTTATTGATTCGATCGGGTGACAAAAGTGGGGGTCTATATTTGGGAAATGTGGTATCCAGTTGACTTGGATAGGTATGGAGAATCCATTTCCGACGCGGTGGAAGGTTAGAGAATTGAATTGAGGTAGAAGAGATGTTAATTGTCTCCATTGAGGACTAGAGTAAGAAGGAATGAGGTGGTTGGATTGGAGAATTAGTTGTTACTTGAGATATTTTTCAGTGGACATTTTTCCCCAAATTAAGTGGTGTTGATCATGCAAGTTTCAAATCCTTTTCATGATAAGGCTTTGTTATGATGATTACTTTTCCGGATGTCGATTCCACCCGCTGATATTGGTTTAGTTACTTTATCCCAGCCAATAGAATGTAGTTTCCGAAAGGGAGAATCGTGTCCCCATATAAGTTTAGACTAATGTGATTTATTTTATTGTGCACATGGGTAGGTAAGATCTGTGTTTGCGTAAGATAATTAGAGGAGGGTGTTAATGAAGTTTTGATGAGAACTATCCTTCCAACAGGCGTTAGGCATTTTGACATCCATCTTTTAGCTTTTCTAGCCGCCTGTTAGAGCAGAGGTTTAAAAATATATCGGGATGATCTTCCTTGCTTGAATTGGAGTCTTAGGTACGTTGGTGAATTCGAAGTGGTTTGCATGCCGAAAAAATGTGCAAAAGAGTCCACCTGTTGTTGATCCAGTCTTGGATGATGCATGATTGTGAATTTTGGGAGTGTTGATTATCCGACCTGCCGAAGTGCTATAAGCATGAAACAAGTTTATAAGATGGTTGTTGCTTCCAGCGGTAGTTTTGAAGGTGATGAGAAGGTCATCGTTACACTGTCCGAGGCCGGGCTTTGTTTGTAGCCTATTTTCTCTTTAATGTAACTTTGTGTACAATGAACTAGTTGGAATAAAAAATTCTTACTATGTCGGTTTTGCTGTTAATTTCCATTACTTAAAAATGAATCAAATATGGCACTTGCTCAACCATTTGACAAGAAAACAGAGTTCATACGGCACTTGCTCTGCCATTTAAGTTAAAAATGGAGCTTACAAGATACTAGAATTGCCGTTTGATAGTGTACGTACTATGATCTCTCATTCCCCAATGTAGGAATTAAACTCTTATCACATAGTCTCTCACCCATTTAGAAATCCCATAATCCTTGATCTTAACGTACAGAAATTTTTATTAATTGTTCAATTAATATTTAATCCACTTAAGAACCAAATACTACATTAAGAAACGCAAATACATCATACTTAAGCAATGAAATTTGAATTTTTTAGAATGCTGAGACCAAAATCATTCATAAGAAAACATCTTTTTGGAGGGAAACTCAGATGAAGCAGAAGCATCCCCATAGTAGCCACCATCTTCACGAATGCTCCATACACAATCATTTTTACAATAATAATCCCAGTCTCTTTTTGCAGAGTATGCTGTAAAATGTACTGCGTTATAGTCTTTTCCAGAACCATACTCATACCAACTTGAATCACACACAAACTTTGTTGTATACCTCCAATTAACATTAAATCTCCAGTAGAAAATTTGTTTGTGATATAATGTATGCTCACCAAAATCATCATCACTTGACCAGCAATGGATTTTTAAAGCTATTTTTGGATCACCTATATCATTTTTCACAGTTACAGTCTTTTTTTGTTCCAAAATAGTTTCACCATCTACTGGTTGTGCACAGAATAATGATAAAGTAAGAAAAGTGAAGAAGAAGATGGTAGCAGCAGATACTAAAACTAAAGATGATGATTTTAATGACATTATGACTGGAATTTGAAGCACCAGCCTTGAAACTAAGTATACTGCTGATGGTTACTGCTTTGCTTGATGGTATTTTATAGTCTTATAATTTCATAACATTGCAACATATTTCTGGCTTAATTGGTAGTAAAAATATTTCTTACTTTGTGCACAATAAATTAGAGAATCTTCAAAATGAAGTATGGGTATCTAAAATTTATGGTTGACAGAAAACTAAAACGGATAGTCTTTTTAGGTTATTGTTCAAAATTACAACAATAAATTAGTAGTTGTTACAAATAATTTCTTTCTATATCAGTTTCGTTGCCATTAAATATTTTCTTCCTTTTTTAATATAAACAAATGTGTAGTTTTAAAATATTTCCTAAGGTAATTAACTTTATCACGATATTTGGGCGTTGCCATATTAGCAATCAAAGTTGCCAAAATGAGACATACCAATCCTTTTTTTTCCCCGAAAGAATTACCATGGAAAAATTGGTGAAGATTTCGTAGCATCTTAAGGCATTGGTTTATATGCATTTGTTTCGAAAATAAGACTGCCTTAGCAGGAAGTTTTGAGATGTATATAAATATTACAGTAAAGTGATCTTAGTGTTACGAAAGAAATAAAAGGAAACAGGAAAGAAAAATGGACCGTTACCGCGTAAAATAAGACTTCCTTAGCAGCTGAAGATACAACTGAAACAACGACAGTATCAGCGACACTTCTGGAACGCCTTATGTTCATCAGCGTCTTCTTCTTGGCAGCAGCAATGTTCCTGTCAACTTCTTCCGGTTCTCTGGACGCTCCTCCCCTCCTTTTTTTCGATTCTCTTTGCTATATATAGGGTTAGTAAACCCTAATAGGTCATGTGAAACGATAAGGACCCAGAAAATAAGTCCAAATCACTCTCAAATTTATCTGCAAATCCCAAAAAGAATACAACTCTGTTTCTGGCTCGATTCATTCCTATGTAGAAATTTTTCCGGCTGAAACACGTCTAGTGACGTGTATTAATGTTGTTTAGGTTGTTGATAGATACATTTTTGTGTCTAAATTACGCTCGACTATCTACTTTGATAGTATTCGATTTTGTTCTTATTATGGTTTTTTATGTCTTTGTAGATATTTTTGGAGAAATAAATACTTGGGGAAAATGTGGTTCAAAAGTGATAAAGGCACCCAAGTTAAAGGCACCCAACATTTTGAATGACAAATTTGGGCGGGAAGAGAATTTTTTATTCACGTACAAAAACAGGAAACCTTGTACGGGATTTGGAAACAAGTTTTTTTGGAAAGAGTTTATTATAAGTATCATTCTCATAATAGAATCGATAAAGAGAGGAAGAAGAGAAATCAGGAAGGAAGAAAAATCTGTTTTTGGAATGTTTCTCATCGGTGATCTGCCAAGAATTAGAAGAAGATTTTAAAGAAGATTTGGGGTTGTTTTGGAAGAGTAGTATATATACAAGGGATTAAAAGAGATTGGAGAGGTGTGGAAAGAATCATTGGTGAAGCTTAGAGAGATATCAAAGCTCGGGAAAAAGAACACAGAAGCAAAACAAAACTCTGCTGCTGAAGACGGACTCGAAGAACAAACTGCAATCAGAACTGTCGTTGAAAGTTTGGAGAAACCGTACTTCTTCTGCCGCACCACCAGTCTGTACTTCTTTCCCATGCTCTTTTAATATCATTTGTAACGCACATAACTACCCATAGTAACACTTATAAGCGTATCAAAATTTCTATGTGCGATTCTATAATCATTTTAAGCACTTTTTGAGCAATGAAAGATTATTTTGAGTGTGTTTCCAATACAATGAGCTAATCATCATCACCGGGACGACGGACTAAGCTTTCTCTCCAATAATTAAGTGGTAACTTCTATTTTATTTATTTATGTTACAATTCTTTTATTATTATTTGCCTTAAATTAAATAGAAAGAATGGTTTTTCTCAAGTAGTTGTGTTTTCTTTTGATGGGTCATGCTTGGTTTTAAACTCTTGATGTCTCATGCTTATGATTTACAACTATTTTCTCAAAAACGTAACTTTGGAAATGATTTGATTTAACTGAATATAAGAATTGCACGATTTTATCACTTGAGTTATTGGTTAAAAGTGAAATCCTTAGTCCTGGTTCCTCCCATCACTTTTAAATCGATTGTACTTTAATCTGTTTTATTTTTAGTTATTAAAAATTAGGTCTAAAAATCAATGTTCACAAGTCTGAGTATCAAACCTTTTTTACCACTATTTAAAACTACATCAGTTCTTGAATTACTTTGAGATACCAAGTAGGGCTGCACATTGGGAGGGTCGGGTCGGGTTTGGTCTCACCCGCACCCGACCCGCCATTTGGCGGGTGCTTAATTTCTCACCCGCACCCAACCCGCCGTAGAATGGGTCGGGTCGGTTCTGACCTGACTATACGACGGGTCGGGTGCGGGTGATGATGTGATTTGGGGATTACCCAATATAAATAACCGCAATCGCACTGCGTCTAACTAGTAGACAACGGCAAGTACGGGTCGAACCCACAGAGAGCGGGGAAATACTGCAATTAATATCTCTAATCAACTAACCAAGAGGAATATTTTTGTGATTTTTATATTAATAAATAAAATAATAAACTAACTAAACTAATAAAATGTGACCGAGTAGAGAGAATCGGTAACCAGGGTTTTTCAGTATCCACCACTATTTAATTCATGAATATTTAGAGTCACAAATATCGCTGGGACGCCCTAAACATGATGCATCAAAAAGCCCTAGTCTCAAGCATACACCATAAAATTGCGCTAGCGAGAAAATTGTACGAAACTAATTTTAGGTCCACAAATAATACCTGACTATTCTAAGCATACCCCATCAAAGAATTTAACCCAAGCATGAAATATCAAATAAGTAGACAAATATATTTTTAGAATTACAACTGTATACCAGAAACATGGAACATCAAAACCATAGGCCAAGCATGCACCATAAACGACAATACAATTGTTTAAAGTCATGAATTTAATCTATTCAAATCATAATGGTCTGTATCAAATATTTAATTCAATTGATCTAAAACGGTAAGTGGTTTCAACATTAAACCCTAGTTACAAATTAATTAGAACATGGAGATGGGTTTCTCAAAACTCATAAAAATAATTAAAGAGAAGAGTAGAGATGATTGAACCAAATAGCATGTATGATTATCTTGTCTCTATTTCAAAAACTGCTGTACACGCCTCCCAAAACAGATGAACTCCACGTCCCAGAACTCCGCCTCCTGTATAAAACCTCTGCCTCCAGAAACTGTCCAGGAGCAAATTCTCTCCCCCAAAAATCAGACTGTCCAATCCTCCCTCTAACTAACGCAGCTATCTTCCTATTTATACTAGGTTTAGAGAAAACTCTTCTCTCATCCACATGGGCTTGTCCCCTTCACGTCGCTATCATGTCTAGCCCAAAAGTCATCTTTGACTTCTCTTGTGCCTGCCGGCTCCTACTCCAACAGTCCCAACCACCAATCATACTTTCTTTTTCATCTTCTTTCTTCACGTGAAATACCCAGTAGCTAAAAGATAGAAAATAGCTTTCAAACAAAGCCTACACGGCTACACGGCTACACGTGAACCAATGGACCCCACGTCCATTCCTCTTACACCTGTACTCTCTTCTTTATTCACTTGCAAATTCACGTGTTGTCCTACTCCCTCTCTAGCACCTATCTCTTCCACCTTCACTGCACACTTTATATCTCCCATCATCTTTTCACAAAACCAAAAGAAGGAAATTATCCTGACCTTGTCTCCCACGTACTTCAACTGATCCACCTAGCTGTAGCCTAGCATAGCTCTTCTTCCCTTACGTGATGTTCTCCAATCAAGCAAGGACTAGCTTTTTTCCAATACACAAAACAAAAGTACACAGACAAAAGTACTTTCATCTCTTACATCACATTCAAAACCTGCCCTCTTCTATCTTACACGGTCACACCAATTGCCAAACTTAGCCTACACCCATTTCTTTTCTCATCTCTAACCGTACAGCTCTACCAGCCACTAGTTCTCATGTTTCTTTTAATCATGTTCTTTCACCTAGCTATCCTACTCCACTTCTCTCTTCAATTAGCCTAGCCATCAAACCAAGCCTCCACCGTGCTTAACACCATCACGTCACCTTAAAGAATGCCGTGTCCAGCCTGTACCTAGTGTTGCCTATCACCGTGCTATTCTTTCCTCTTCATCTCCCTTTAACCGAGAAGCATACCTACTCATTTCTTTCTTAGCCTCACAAGTCACCATCACTAGCCTAGGTCTTCTTTCTATATCTCCGTACCAAACTGAAATAGTAGAATTAAATTCCTCTTTACTTTTTCAATCAGCCACACCGAACCATATGCTTAGACTAGCCATTCATTCCCTTCCAACCGGACACTAAGAACAAACAGACCCACTTTTCGGACTAAAATGACCACGTCCATAGTTAGCAACGTAAACAGCTGAATTCCATAGTAATTTAGATAGTTTAGCCAGATTTATTTGTAACTTCAGATTTGATGCGATCAACTTATAAACACATAAAAATACATTATTAGTATAAATTCAAACACTAGTAAATATAAATTAAGCGGTAAATATGTATGAATTATGCCCGTATCAGGTGACCCGTTGTCACCCGCCCAGGCCAAATTTGTACTGCTGTATCGTGATTCCTGTCTAGTTCCTGTCTTGTTTTGTATCTTGTCCTGTTCATGTCCAGTTTTTGGTACTTCTGTATCCTGTTCAGTCACATACACAAAAATTCCAAGCAATGAGTCATATTTCAGCATCCAACATATGATTTTGTACAGAGAATGGATACTCGAAAATCTCATACATAATGGATTCCAGTTCCAATCTTTGTACACGAATAGCTCGACTATTACCTTGCATTGAATAAATGGTTAGCTGGAGCTACAAGTCCTTGGTCCTTACTGATTGATGACAAGAGAGAGAGAGAAACTAATTGAAGAAAAAGGAAACAACTACAGCTTACAAAGTTGCATGGTTTACATTTCAGCCAGGGGAAAATTCATATGAGTAAATAGTAAAATACTAGAGAAAACCATACTTAAAACAATAGAGAAAAATAAATGAACATTAAACAAAGAGCAATTACATCAGTTAAGAACCTTGCAGACACACCATCAAACTGTAAACAGTAAAAAGACTGAGCAAATACAGTCGCAATGAACTGTTCATTGGTTTAAGCAACAAGCATGTGTCTAGATATTAGTTAAGCTTCATTATATCTTGCAAGACTATTGGTTTAAGTAGCAGGCATGTGTCTGGCTATTAATAGAGTGGAATTAATAGAAACAAGACTACCACCCACTAATGATTACACAGTTACAGTTACAGTATCTTGCAAAGGATGTGTAGAAACTGACAGTATATGAAGGTCCCTGGCTATTGGTTAAGCTTCATTAGATCCTAATTTGGATGTTTAAGGCTAGCAACAAGACTACCACCCACTAATGATTACACAGTTACACTCTGATATTAACAACAGGACACTACATCCATTAATTAAGAGAACCAATCTTCAGTTAACAGTTAACACATCAACTCAATCATTATAGCTTCATTTATCTATTAACATATATATACAAAACTATCAACAATACTCACTAACTATCATAGCTAAGCAATTAAATTAAAATCCCAACACAAGAGCCCCAAATTCAAAATCAACTACAAATAGTTTCACTGCATAATAGGGTTTCACAAACTCTATTCAATGCTAGATCTAACCTACTGAATCAACTAAAAACAGTTCTTCACAGCATCCAAAGAGACAGAACTAAACCCCAAATTGAACAGAGGCATGCTTTACTAGAAAAAGCCCTAATATCACAAATACTAAGCTAAAAATTAGGGAAAAGTTATTTATCAAATTAAACCTTCTGAGCATCACAATCACTCAAAACTAATGAAACCCATAATCAATTGCTACTCAATCATGTAACTATACAAACAGAAATTTCAATTAGGGCAAGAAAAAAAATTAAAGCAAACAGTACCTGATATAGATTCAAGAAGAAACAAGGTGGTGGTGATGATTCTTGGGTTCACGGTGGTGGTGGTGGTGTGCTGTGTAACCTCTGAAAGAGAATAGTTGAAATGAACTGAAAGAAAAGAAAGAATCGATGAACTGAAAGAGAAAAGTTGAAACTTGAAAATAGAAATGTATCTCAGTATCTGTTTAGAATAGAAAAATAGAGAGATAGAGTCGATGAAGTTTAGAATAGAGATGGAGGGTGGGCGGATCGGGTCGGGTGAGAGGAGTTATTACCTGTACCCGACCCGTTCATCAGCGGGTCGGGTAAATTTGGGCGGGTGGGGGTCGGGTTGGGTTGGGTTTGTGCAGCCCTAATACCAAGTACACGTTTAGAATCCCTTAAAACTCGAATACAAATAAACACAAATTTGTTCTCACATAGCTTTCCTCCTCCCGCCATTTTCGGTTTCAAATTCAAAGAAGGGGTGCCCCCATTCCAAGAGTTGGATGCCTTTATCACTTCTCCCTGGGTGCCTTTAGTAATTTTTCGGGTGCCTTTATCACTTTTCGAACCGATTTTCACGCAAATGTTTATTTCTCAAAAATACCGACAAAGACATAAAAAATCATAAAAAGTACAAAATCGAACACTATCCAAATAAATAATCGAACGCAACTTAGACACAAAAATGTGTCTATCAAGAGTCCGTTTCTAATGCGGTGGAAAGTTAGAGATTTGAATTGATGTAGGAGAGATGTTAATTGTCTCCATAGAGGACTAGAACAAGAAGGAATGAGGTGGTTGGCTTGGAGAATCAGTTGTTGCTTGAGATATTTTTCAGTGGACATATTGCCCCAAATTAAGTGGGGTTGATCATACAAGTTTCAGATCCTTTTCATAATAAGGCTTTGTTATGATAACTACTTTTCCGGATGCTGAGTCCACCTGCTGATATTGGTTTAATTACTTTATTCTAACCAATAGAATGCAGTTTCCGAACGGAAGAATCATGTCCTCATAAAAAGTTTCGAGTAATTCTATCTTATTGTGCACATGGGTAGGTAAGATCTGGGTTTGCATAAAATAATTAGAGGAAGGTGTTAATTAAGTTTTGATAAGAACTATCCTTCCAAAAGGCGTTAGGCATTTTGACATCCATCTTTTAGCTTTTCTAGCCATCTGTTGGAGCAGAGGTTCAAAAACATGTCGAGAAGATCTTCCTTGCTTGAATTAGAGTCATAGGTACGTTGGTGGATTCGAAGTGGTTTTCATGCTGAAAAAATGTGCAAAAGAGTCCACCTATTGTTGATCCAGTCTTAGATGATGTATGATTGTGAATATTTGAAGTGTTGATTATCCGACCTGCCAAAGTGTTGTAAGCATGAAGCGAGTTTATAAACTGGTTGTTGCTTCCGCTGGTAGATGTGAAGGTGATGAGAAGGCTATCGACATACATGTGATGCAGAATGGGTGGCGCTTTTTGAAATATACGAAGTCCCCTTATAAGGTGTTGGGATTCAAGGGTTCCTAAGTTTGTAGATTGGATTTCCGCGCAGATGATGAAAATATAGGAAGAGAGCGGGTCACCCTGCCTGATGCCTTTTGTTGGCGAGATATATTCATGCGATATACCGTTGATGACGATTGAATATGTGACTGTAGTTACACTTAAACATAATATAATCCACAAAAATTGGAGGAAAACCTAGTTTGGTGAATTTGGTTTTTTGATGGTTATGACTGTTTAATTTCTTTGATGTGTTTTTATAGTGTCTTCATTTCTGATTTAGTTGTTCTTAATTGGTTGTAACTTTGGTTAAGATTACAATGAATTAGAATTAATTATGGTTCATACGTTAAAAAAACACCTTAAATGGATAGTGTTTCTAAATTATTATAGTTCAAAATTACAATGAATTAATTGTTTAAACTCTTTCCTACTATTTCAGTTCTGTTACCATAAAAGACAAAATTATATAGTTATCCATTTACTTAATATCCGTTGTAAAAAGGTCAGAATGGCAGTGTCTTTTTTGGAATTTGAAGAACATCTATCTCTACTTGGGAAGTCCTATTGCCAATTACCCATATATCATAAATAAAAATATATATACTAAAATGTATATTGAAATTGTAATACTATTTATTTAGTGTGATAATAAAAATTTAATATTATATTTATATAATAAGGACGGAGGAAATATAACTAAAAACTCCACTAACTTATCGAATAATGTATCGTCTGAATGTATGCTAACGAATCAAAAAGATTAAAGACATGCTAATTAAAATTTTATAAATTTATTTAAAAAAATGAGTTCAAAATCTTTTTGTCAAACTAAAAACAAACCAATGAAACTGCATTGGATAAAAAATATAACCCCAAAGTGTTTTGGTTCATGATTTATAGGGACCAATATCATAAAACTAAAATTGTATTAATTTTTCAATAAATATTATGATTCATTCCATAACATAACATAAAAATCAAATACATTAAGAAACGTAAATAAATCATAACGAAGCAATGGAAAATTGAAATATTAAAAGTGTTGGGACCAAAACCATACTCCATTAGATTCTTCCACGGAGTAATCCACTGTCGAGTAATCCACTGTCAGTCTAGAATCATCCGTCGTAAGAAAAAATCTTTTTAAGCGGAAACTTGGTTGTCAAATAACCATCTCCATAGTAGCCACCGTCTCCACGAATACTCCATCGACAATCATGTTCGCAATTCACCATCCAATCTCTTCTTGCTTTATAAGCAGTAAACAACATTATGCGGTCCTTTTTTGCATTAGGATCAAACCAATTTGAATCGCATCTAAATTTAGTTGTCTGCCTCCAATTAACTCTAAACCTCCAGTAGAAATTTTGTCCGTGATAAAGTGTATGTTCACCCAAATCATCATCACTTGACCAGCAATGGATTTTTAAAGCTACATTTGGATCGATATCATTTTGCAAAGTGACAGTCTTTTTCTTCCAAATAGTCTCGATACCATTAACTGATGACTCTGCACATGATAAAGTAAGAAGAGTGAAGAAGATGGCAGCAGCAAATCCTAAAACTAAAAATGATGATTTTAATGACATTATGATTGGAATTTGAAGCACCAACCTTGAGAACAAACTATAACGCTAATGGTTACTGCTTTGTTAGATGCGGTGTTTTATAGTCTTATAATTTCATAATATGGCAACATATTTCTGGCTTAATTGGTAGTAAAAACATTTCTTACTTTGTGCACAATAAATTAGAGAATCTTCAAAATGAAGTATGGTATCTAATTTTTTTTAGCAAGATGTAAAGGTGGACTTGGCTGTTGTAGGAGATGTGAGATAAATGTTAAGGATGAAATAAAAGGTGGAGGGAGGATTGTGTAGAAAGGTATCTCGATAGTCGATTTCGAAGCATGTTCCATACTGTCTCTTCCCTATTACAATGGATATGAAGGTGATCAGATGATTCTAGTTTTGAGTTGTGTTTGGGGCATCTGTCTGTATCGTAGATTCCAATTTGGTTTAGGATTGAGAAGGTAGGTAATTCCTTGTTCATGATTTACCATAAAAAAAACAATTTTTTGGTGGACATGATAGAGTCAGGATTAAGGAATTTGATTGGTATGATAGGATTTTGGGTGGAAGGATGTGTATCATGAGTCAGGCAGGTATAATTGGAAGTGGTGGTTTATTTTCTTGTTTTAGAATGTGCAAGATTATTGTATTTAGTGGGGCATTCTAGGATAGGTGAATGTTTATAATTTTTTGGGCTATCAGTTGAGGAAGGTAGTCTAGATTATCTTGTGACCATCTATGAGAAAGAGGGTTAATAATAACCGCCACTGATTCGATCGGGTGGCAAAAGTGGGGGTATAGATTTGGAAACTGTGGTATCCAATTGGCTTGGATAGGAGTGGAGAGTCGAAAATTGATGTGATTTTAATATAGTGGTTAAATAGTTTGATTCTCGGACTTGTGAAGATTTAATTTCTAGACCTAATTTTTAATAATAGAAAATTAATAGAATTAAAAAAATTTGATTTTAAAATGGATAAAGAAAATCTAGGGCTTAAGATTCCACCAATCACCAATACTTCAGTGATAACATCTAACAATTCTTATTTTCCATTTAATCTAAATATGCCAAAGATAGGTTTTTGAAAGAATAATTCTTAATCAAGAGCATGAGACATCAAGGGTTTTTAAACCAAATATGTCTCATCAGAAGAAAACACAATTATTTGAGAAAAACCACTTTTTCAATTTTAATTCACGCAATTAATAATAAAAAAATTGTAGAATAAATATAATTAAAATAGAAGTTACCACAATTATTTGATGAACGACTTCCTCCGTCGCCCCAGTGATGGTGATTAGCTCATTGTAATGGAAACACACTTAAAATAGACTTTCATTGCTCAAAATGTGCTCACAACGGTGAAAAAGAAGTAACACAGAAGTTTTGAGACGTAAATAAATGTTACACTGAAGTGATCTCAGTGTTAGAGAAGAAATAAAAGGAAACAGGAAAGAAGACCGGACCGTTATCGCAGTAAAAAAAAAACTGCCTTAGCATCTGAAGATACGACTAAAAGATCGATAGTATCAGCGACACTTTTGGAATGCCTTATGTTCTTCAGTGTCTTCTTCTTCTTCGCAGCAGCAATATTCCTGTGAACTTCTTTCGGTGCTCTGGACGCTCCTCCCTTCCTTTTTTTCGATTCTCTTTGCTATATATAAGGTTAGTAAACCCTAATAGGTCCTGTGAAACGATAAGGACCCAAAGAACAAGTCCAAATCACTCTTAAATTTACGTGCAAATCCAAAACAGAATACAACTCTGTTTCAGGCTCGATTCATTCCTGTGTGGAAATTTTTCCGGCATAAACACGTCTTGTGACGTATATTAATGTTGTTTAGGTTGTTGAGGTAATTTAAATACCAAGTACACGTTTAGAATCCCTTAAAACTCGAATACAAATCAACACATAAGTTTTCTCACATAGCTTTCCTCTTCCCACCATTTTCGGTTTCAAATTCAAAGAAGGGGTGCCCCCAATCCAAGAGTTAGGTGCCTTTATCACTTCTCCCCTGGGTGCCTATAGTAATTATCTGGGTGCCTTTATCACTTTTGAACTGCTTTTTTTAGAAATATTTATTTCTCAAAAATACCTACAAAGACATACAAAACCATAAAATTACAAAATCGAACACTATCAAAATAGATAATCAAGCGCAATTTAGACACAAAAATGTGTTTATCAAGAGTTCCTTTCCGATGCGGTGGAAGGTTAGAGATTTGAATTGATGTAGGAGAGATGTTAATGGTCTCCATTGAGGACTAAAGCAAGAAGGAATGAGGTGGTTGGCTTGGAGAATCAGTTGTTGCTTGAGATATTTTTCAGTGGACATTTTGCCCCAAATTAAGTGGGGTTGATCATACAAGTTTCAGATCCTTTTCATGATAAGGCTTTGTTATGATGACTACTTTTTCGGATGCTGAGTCCACCCACTGATATCTGTTTATTTACTTTATTCCTACCAATAGAATGCAGTTCCGAACGGAAGAATCATGTCTTCATAAAAAGTTTCGAGTAATGCGATCTATCTTATTGTGCACATGGGTAGGTAAGATCTGCGTTTTCATAAAATAATTAGAGGAGGGTGTTAATGAAGTTTTTATGAGAACTATCCTTCCAAAAGGCGTTAGGCATTTTGACATCCATCTTTTAGCTTTTCAAGCCATCTGTTGGAGCAGAGGTTCAAAAATATGTCGAGAAGATCTTCCTTGCTTGAATTGGATTCCTAAGTACGTTGGTGGATTCGAAGTGGTTGGCATGCCGAAAAAATATGCAAAAGAGTCCACTTATTGTTGATCCAGTCTTGGATGATGTATGATTGTGAATTTTTGAAGTGTTGATTATCCGACCTGCCAAAATGTTATAAGCATGAAGCAAGTTTATTAGCTGGTTGTTGCTTCCGGTAGTAGCTGTGAAGGTGATGAGAAGGTTGTCGGCATACATGAGATGTAGAATGGGTGGCGCTTTTTGAAATATACGAAGTCCCCCTATAAGGTGTTGGGATTCAAGGGTTCCTAAGTTTGTAGATAGGATTTCCGCGTAGATGATGAAAATATAGGAAGAGAGCGGTTCAACTTGCCTGATGCCTTTTGTTGGCGAGATATATTCATGCGGTATACCATTGATGATGATTGAATATGTGACTGTGGTTACACTTAAAAGATAATATAATCCACAAAAATTGGAGGAAAACCTAGTTTGGTGAATATGGGTGATGAAACCCCAGGCTATCATAGATCTTTTGAATATCTAATTTTAGGGTTATTTTTTGATGTTTAATTAGGGTTGAAGTTCGGATGTGATGGAATAATTCCTCTTCAATTGCAATGTTGTCATGTATTGATCTTGGGGAACAAAGATACTCTGGTAAGGACTAATTATAAATGGAAGAAGCGGCTGAACCCGCTTGACTAGAATTTTAGCTATAATTTTATAGGTGACATTATATAGCCATATGTGTTTGAATTGTGAAGGCTTTAAGGGATGATCGAGTTTGGGGATTAAGATAAGATTTGTATGATTCATGAGCGGGTAAAAATTAAGGTCAGCAAATCACCCCCAAAAGAAAATTATGATAAAAAAATAAATAAAAATAAATAAACTTTGTTCCTTTTTTTTAAAACTTTTTCCACCACTCCGTTAAGGTATTTTAACATCAATTTTATGAGATATTTTATAAAAAGGTTGTAACTTTATTGGCTAATTTATGTCTGGATCGTGGAATATACAATTGATGCATTTAGGTACTAGATTGAATGAAGACCGTCAAGTCAATAATTAGTGATTTTTTGAATTTGGTCAAACTAACACCTTATGAATTTTTTGTTAAAGTTAAACATAAATAGATGACCCTTTTACAAAACTTCTAATCCCTGTCCAGATATATAAGAAATCATTTATTTATAAGGTTTTTTAGTTAAAAAAACGGTCAAATCAGTCTTTGGTCAGTCTCCAATCCTTTTATATCAAACGCATATTGCACGACCCAGACCCTAATTAAGTTATAAACTTACGACCCTTTTATAAAATATATCTAATTTCTTCCTCTCTGTGTATTCCTCAATAATTTTTACGTATAATCTTACTATATCTCATAAGAAAAAGCAACATTTGTGGTACTCATAACAACAAACATTGACGGGTTCAAAATGTACAATTTCTAATGTTTTAAAACTTGTTTTGATACTAATTGGGACGAACATGAATAATTTACCTTAGCGCTATGTTCAGCAGGCTAAAACTCCCTGATTCGCCACCAAATTGTATAATAGGGTTATAAAAAAATTTCTTCTCACCAAACTGATGTAGGTCGCACCAGTTACACTATGTCAGGCCGGGATTTCTTTGTAGCCTATTTTTTCTTTAGTGTAACTTTTTGTAAAGTTACAATGAATTAGTTGTATGGGGAATAAAATATGGATAACACCTGTCCGAGGATTATGAAGGGAAGTAATGAATTAAAGTAAGATGATATACACCCGAACAAAACTTTATAGGAAATCCGAAAAGTTGACAGCTGTGAAGACTGACAGTGTCAATGCATGAGTAACACGTAGGCTGCGGGAAAGACTAGTGTTCTGATCGAAATAAAGAGCAATAAATACGTATGGAACGAGAAAGTATGGTGCATTAATTAACCAAGTAACTTTAATTGCATGATCGACACAGGAGAATGGGAAAAGTATGAATCATAAAAGAATAATGATGAATGTCAATTCACAAGAAATACGTGTCAACTGTACGAAGCTACGGAAAAAGAAGATTAAAGCATGACAATTCACCGATAAAAAACTGCCTGTCAGACATGTAATAATCCTAATATAAAAAATAACAATAGAATAAGTAAATCGCAAGTAAACTACGAGACACTGAGCATCATACCGCAGGAAGGTTGCGGGATGATAAGTAACAAATTGATAGACCTGTGCGGAATAACATGACCCTTCAAATAAAATGGACAGACAGAGAGGTTAATGGGCGGGGCCCATTGAATGATCTATAAATATGAGAGATCATTCATAAAAATAGGGGTTGGAAAATCTAAAGAGAATAGATGGAAAAATAGGCATTAGAAAAAGCAAACACCATAGGCATGAAATTATGTAACCTTTTAAGTCATGAATTACATGTTTATGGTTGATCAAAAGATGTTTCTTGATAATATTTTGGAGATTAAACTCCTGTTCTTCGAGTTTTCACTTGGATTTGAAAGTAAATGAATTAAATATTTGTTCTTTTGAAAGAATTCTGATCAATTGTTATGTTATGTCCAGTCTTGGAATCTTTTTATTCATTGTTTCTCTGATTAATTATGTACCTCCATGATATTGTGAAACCCAATACTAGTTTGAGGATCATTTCGTTTCCTTTCAAAGAGCATTGGTATTTTTAATTGTGATCGACCTTTTAGCAATCGCAAGTTGGAATAAAAAATTCTTACTATGTCGATTTTTCCGTTAATTTTCATTGACTTAAAAATGAATCAAATATAGCACTTGCTCTACCATTTAAGTTAAAAATGGAGTTTACTGTTGTAGAAAATGATTTAGAAATGAAATGAATTAAATTATTGATCTTGGTAGGAATGGAACTTAGGACTAATAGGTCACTAAGATGTACTAGTTTATTTGGGTGTAAATATTATTTTCGCTATTTTGTGAATGAAGAACCTTTAGTTTAGTCCCACATTGGGCAAACTAGAGATGAGTTCTCCATTTATTACCACAAAACTTGCAACTAAGGGAGGGCCCTTAGGGTTTAGATGTTTTTGTGGTTGAGGGAAGACTAAGACAATCGGATAGTTGGGGCACACTTGCATTTCACACATGTGCGGTGCTTCGTACGCTTGCGGCTTGCGTACTTGAGAATAAATCTTACCGTTTAAAAATAAATCTTGTTTTAAATATGGGGGCGTCTGACCCTGCTAGTATCAAGCTACTTTAATGAGAAAATATTTTTGACCGTTTTATATCCGTTTTAACTTATTTAATGTAATTAATTCATGGAATTGTTCTCATTAATACGAATTAATTTCTTCTCAAAGTTTTGGCTATAAAAGAAAAACAATTTTTTTTCATTTCAACTTACTCCAGAGAAGGCTACTTTCCTGTTTATTTTCTTCTTCTTCAATTGTTGTTAAGTTTGTATGAGGGTGATTTGAGTTGTGTTAATTCAAATCATATCGAGCAGTTCTATCCTGGACACAACTTCTCTGTTGGGGTATAGCATCTCACATTCTTGAGGAGTAGCCGAGAACTATTGTGTTAAGGACAATTTATTGAGCAGGTGGCTCTGTCCAGTTTGTGCATCATCAATCAGAGTGTTTTACATTTATCTAACGTTAACATAGTTTGTTACTGTTTAGTTCTTCCATTGTTACAGATTTACGACAACAATCTTAACACAATAGTTCTTCCTTTCCAATGCTAAGAGTGATGTTGATAGACCTCATAAGTTCAGTGGGAAAAACTTCAAAAGATGGCAACAAAAATACTATTTTTTCTAAGTTATCACATATTGGACGAACTAGTGATGAAGCCTTTTGATGAAACTCTGAATGAACTGAAAAATGAAGTAGAGTTAAAAAGTTGGAGAAGACAGAATTATATGGCTAAAAACCATATCCTTAACTGCTTAGGAGATGCACTATATTACTTCTATAATGCAAAATAAAACTTTACTGCATTTGATTTATGGGCTGCCTTAGAAGCCAAATATGAAGCAGAAACGGCTGGTAGTAAGAAATTCTTAGTTGCTCGGTTCCTGGAATACAAAATGGTCAATGAAAAATCTGTGGTAGACCAATTCTTGAAATTCAACAAATTGTTAACAAAATTGTTGCTGAAGGAATGGTGATTGATGAAATATTCCAAGTGTCTGTGGTGATTGAGAAATTATCTTCTTAATGGAATGAATACAAACGAAGACTAAGACATGAAACATGTGAAGTCAGTATGGTTGAACTGGGTAAGAAGATTCAAGTGGAAGAATTGTTGTGTTCAAAGGACAAAAATCTATCTTCTGCAAGGAACATGTCAAACAGAGCTCATGTCAGCGAACACAAGTCTTCCGCAAGCCTGGACCACAACAAACGTAATCCTGGACCACAAAGAAAAGGTACTCTCTTGAAACCAAAATCTGGCATTGCTAAAATTAAAGGTGCATGTTATGTTTGTGGTATTCCTGGCCATATGGAAATACACTGTAGGAAGCGTAAAGACTTTAATAACAATAAGAAGCCCGATGCCAATTTAGTTGAAAGCAACAAGAATGAGTTTTCTGGCATGGTGTCTGAAGTAAATCTGTTAACCAATGTGAGAGACTGGTGGGTAGAGTCTGGTGCTACCAAGCATGTCTGCGGAAACAAAGATATGTTAACCTCCTATCAGAAGGTAAGGGAAGGAGAAAAACTCTATATGGGTAACTCGTCCGCAGCATAGGTTGCGGGAAAAGGAAAGGTTGGGCTGAAGCTCACTTCGGGAAAAACTCTCACATTGAATGAAGTTCTACACGTTCCGGACATCTACAATCTTGTTTCTAGTGGTGTGTTAGATGATAAGGGATTTAAACTTGTATTTGAATCTTGAAAAGGTATTATAACTAAGGGCAAAAATTATGTAAGAAAGGGATATAAGTCTGAGGGTTTATAAAAATTGAATGTAGCCTCCATTGAAATGAATAAAAATGATTCTTCATATGTTTGCGTGTCGTTGAACGTTTGTCATGGTAGACTTGGTCATGTAAATTATAAATCAATGAACAAACTGGCATGCATAGGATGCATTCCAAAATTTACTTTGGAAAATAAACATAAATGTGAAAAATATGTGTAGAATCAAAATATGCTAAAAAGTCTTATAAAAAAATGTTCAAAGAAATTCTAAACCCCTAGAATTAATTCACACAAACCTAGTTGACATGAAACCAGTTCAAACTAGAGGTGGTAAAAATTGGTTTGTCACATTCATAGATGACTGTACGATGTATTGTCATATTTATTTACTTAAAGGTAAGGATGATGCTTTAGAAGCCTTTAAGATATATATAAATTAGAAGTTGAAAACCAAGTGAGTACTACCATTAGAACCGTAAGGTCTGACCGTGGTGGTGAATATGTGATCCCTATAGGAGATTTCTGCATGCAACATGGTATCATTCATGAAGTAACCCCTCCTTATTCACCACAATCTAATGATGTCGCTGAACGGAAAAACTGAACCCTTAAGGAGATGATGAATGCCATGTTAATTAGTTCAGGACTACCTGCAAACTTGTGGGGGGAGGCCGTCCTCTCAGCTTGCTATGTCCTGAACATAGTACCCTTTAAAGGATCAGAAAAATCTCCATATGAATTATGGAAAGGTAGGCAACCCTCTTATGCATACCTCAAGTGTGGGGGTGTTTGGCTAAGGTTTCTATCCCTCTACCTAAGAGGACCAAGATAGGACCAAAAACCGTTGATTGTATCTGAACACACCACTGCTTATAGGTTTATGGTTGTGAGTTCTGAAAACTCAGAAATTGGTGTGAACACCATTATGGAATCTAGGGATGCTACATTTTTTGAAAATGTGTTTCCATTGAAATCTGAATCTCGCATTAGTGTTAAGTTTGTATGAGGGTGATTTGAGTTGTGCTAATTCAAATCAACAGGCAGTTCTATCCTGGACACAACTTCTCTGTTGGGGTATAACTCTCTCATTCTTGAGGAGTACCCGAGAACTATTGTGTTAAGGACAGTTTGCTGAGCAGGTGGCTCTGTCCAGTTTGTACATCATCAATCAGAGTGTTTTACATTTATCTAACGTTAACATAGTTTGTTACTGTTTAGTTCTTCCATTGTTACAGACTTACGACAACACTTACAAGAATCTAGAATTTCCGTTTGATACTGTACTATGATCTCTCATTCCCCAAAGTAGGAATTAAACTCTTATTACATAGTCTCTCGATCACCCATTTAGAAATCCCATAATCCTTGATCTTAAGGTACATAAATTTTTATTCACTGTTCAATTAATATTTAATCCACATAAGAACCAAATACTACATTAAGAAACACAAATACTGTAGAAACTAATACAAAGAATAAGATATTTGAGAATGAGTAATTTTTATTATGATTCCAATGAATACAATAGAATAAGATCTTCTTATTATATAGGTACTAATACTTGGACACTAAGAAATTACATATATAGGATATCTCATATTTTGAGTATTATATATTTACTATATATCCTATATTGCATATATTCTATATTCAATATCTTATATTGCATATATTCAATATTCAACACTCTCCCTGAAGATGGAACATAGATGTCAATCATGTCCAACTTCTCAATCACTTTGTTAAATATCCATCCACAAACTCTTTTTGTAAGAATGTCTGTAAGTTGATCTTTCGACTTCACAAATGGAAAACATATGCACCCTTTGTCAATATTTTCTCTGATAAAGAACTTATCCACTTCAACATGTTTCATACGGTCATGTTGAATTGGATTATGTTCAATCATAATTGCCGCTTTATTGTCACAGTGTAGATCCATTGCTTTCACGAGTTTAAATCCAAGATCCTTCAATATATTACGTATCCATAGCAGTTCACATACTCCATGAGCCATACCCCGAAACTCAGATTCTGCACTTGATCTAGCAACAACCTTTTGCTTCTTATCTGTAAATGTCACCAAATTCCCACATACAAACGTAAAATAGCCTGAGGTTGACCTTTTGTTCGTAACATCTCCTGCCCAATCTGCATCGGTGTATCCCATTACTTCTATGTCACCACCTTTCCGGAATAAGATACCTTTTCCCGGAGATTTCTTCAAGTATCTTAGTATTCGAATGACCGCCTTCATATGTTCTTCACTTGGATTATGCATGAATTGACTTACTACGCTAATGACATATGCAATATCCGGTCGAGTATGTGAGAGATAAATTAGTCTTCCCACCAAACGCTGGTACCTTCCTTTGTCACATGGAACTTGATCTGGAACCATTCCCAAGTGATGATCTACTGGTTTGCAATCGAGCATCCCAGTTTCTGCAAGAAGATCTAATATATACTTTCGTTGAGACATGAAAATACCTTGACTTGATCTTGCAACTTCAATGCCTAAGAAGTATTTTAACTGTCCCAAATCCTTCATCTCAAATTCCCGTGATAAATATTTCTTCAGTGCCTCCATTTCTACTAAGTCATTTCTAGTAAAAACCACATCATCAACATAAACAGTAAGAGCAGTAAGCTTACTTGACTTCCGTTTTATAAACAAGGTATGATCAGAGTTACTTTGTTTATATCTGAATGCCTTCATGCTCTTCGTAAACCGTCCAAACCAAGCTCATGGCGACTGTTTTAACCCATACGGTGCCTTCTTTAATTTGCATACTTTTCCTCCTTCAGAATTCGTGACTCCAGGTGGTAACTCCATGTATACTTTTTCTTTTAAGTCTCCATTGAGAAATGCATTCTTCACGTCAAACTGTTGTAATGGCCAACCTTGATTTGATGTAAAAGAAATGAGTACACGAATAGTGTTTATCTTTGCCACTGGGGCAAAGGTCTCCTCGTAATCTACACTGTACGTCTGGGTATACCCTTTGGCAACTAGTCTGCCTTTATACCTATCAATACTTCCATCCGGATTCATCTTTACAGTAAAGATCCAACGACACCCAACAATACGATATCCGTGGGGTTTATCAACAAGTTCCCAAGTGAAATTTTTCTGTAATGCATTCATCTCTTCATTCATGGCTTTATTCCATCGTGGATATGATAGTGCTTCCTTCAAATTGCTTGGAATGGATACAGAGGATAATTGATTCATGGTGCATGTAAACGACTTAGACAACCTATTGGTGGACACATAATCAGAAATTGGGTATTTGGCTTTAGAATTGATATCTGGTTCATAAGTAGATTTCGGAATACCTTTAGTAGGCCTTTCTGAACGTCCAGGTTGAATATCATTAACAATGTTAGGATCAGTTAATACCTGAGGTTCGACATTCTGGGGCAGGGCTTTGGTAGATGGTGTTAGAAAGTTGGAGTCACAGGCAACTTCTACTACTTCAGCTTGATCTCCCCCTGTCGTCTGATCATCTCCATTCATATGAGGTTCATCTTCAATTCCCTGATCTTCCCCTGTCACCTTCTCTGCTTCACTCTCCTTTTTATCATATGTTAGGCTACTACACCTATTCAAATTACTTGTCAAATCCTCTAGTTCTTGAAACATATCCCCAATAATGGGAAACTTTCCTTCAACATCATTTTGTTTCTCCCCCTGAAGGGAAGATCCCATAAAATATGCCTCTAATTCTCGAAACGAAACATCCAAAGAGATTTACACCTTCCCTTCCACAGGATCATAACAACGATAACCCTTTTTAAAATCAGCATATCCAAGAAACACACACTTTCGAGCACAATGATCCAATTTTCCTCGCTGATGTTTAGGTATATGAACAAAGACAACACATCCAAACACGTGGTTCTAGGTTTGGCATTGCAGGGATGGTGATGAGATCATGGAGTTTCTGGAAAGGTGTCTGAAATTCAATGACCCGAGATGGTGTGCGGTTTATCAAATAAGCAACAAATTTTAACGCCTCTCCCCAATAATTCAATGGCATATTCATTCCAAAAAAGAGATGCACGAACAACTTCTAGTAGTTGTCTATTCATTCGTTCAGCTAACCCGTTTTGTTGTAGGGTATCAACATTAGAGGTTTGATGTTGAACGCCGTTATTTTTCAAGAACTCTAACATGTCATTACTCGTAAATTCTCCTCCATTATCCGATTGATACACTTGTATCCTCCTTTGGAATTGGGTCAAAACCATATGATAAAAATTCTTGAATACTTCAAAGACTTCACTTTTATGAGTAAGTAGCGATACCCACATCATACGAGTACACTCATCAATAAAAGTCAAAATAACGAGCTCCAGACAATGAAGGAATACGTGCAGGACCCCATACATCAGAATGAATAATATAAAAAGGATCTGAACTTTTATTGAAACTTGGAGAGTATGTAATACGATGATTTTTTGCGAGTTCACAAATATCACAATTAAACTCTGAAACACTACACTTCGAAAATAACGACGAATTTAATTTCTGAAGATATCCGAAGGAGAGATGACCCATTCGTCGATGCCATAACCACACATTAGCTTTTGATTCTTCAATTCCTCCGAATTTATTCACCTGATGAATCCTCAGCTCTCCACTATTAGACAAGTCCAAATAGTAGAGATTGCCTTTTCAAACACCACAACCAAGAACCTGTCGAGTCACTATGTCCTGAAAAATACAAAATTGAGACCAAAATGTCACAGTACATGTGAGTGCAGCAGTGATCCTGCTGACAGACAAGATATTACACTCTAGAGCCGGAACGATGAGGACAAAGTTTAATTTCAGGGATTCAGATATGTCAATGGAACCTTCTCCAATTACAGGAGATGAACCACCATTTGCTGTGTATATATAGGTCTTGGTTGAAGGTGTAATGGATGATAATATGCTAGCATCATTTACCATGTGATCTGATGCACAAGTATCAATTAACCAATTACTATTCAAAGAATTTACAGATAAAACACTACCTTTGATTTTCATACTTGACTGGGCAACATTCACTAAAGAACCAGATTCAACTTGACTGAGCATCCTTCTTCGCAGCTATGTTCTTCTTTGGTCGCTTTGTAAAATCCATTGTCGTATCATCATTGGAATTCATTGAGATTTCAATTTGAGATTTGCAGCGGAATTCGATTTAATTCAATTTGATTCAATTTGATTCAATACAGTTCGGTTCAATTAGAAAGAACCAGGTTCAGTTATCGAACCTGCTCTGATACCATGTAAAAGTTAATACAAAGAATAAGATATTTGAGAAGGAGTAATTTTTATTATGATACCAATGAATACAGTAGAAGAAGATCTTCTTCTTATACAGGTACTAATACTTGGACATTAAGAAATTACATATATATAGGAATCCCATATTTTGAGTATTCTATATTTACTCTGTATCCTATATTATGTATATTCTATATTCTTTATTCTATATTCAATAACCTATCGTGCATATATTCTATATTCAACAAATACATCATACTTGAGCAATGAATATTGAATTTTTTTAGAGTGCTGAGACCCCAAATCATTCATAAGAAAACATATTTTTGGAGGGAAACTCAGATGAAGCAGAAGCATCCCCATAGTAGCCACCATCTTCACGAATGCTCCATACACAATCATTTTTACAATAATATTTCCAGTCTCTGTTTGCAGAGTAAGCTGTAAAATGTACTGCGTTATAGTGTTTTCCAGAATCATACTCATACCAACTTGAATCACACACAAACTTTGTTGTATACCACAAATTAACATTAAATCTCCAGTAGAAAATTTGTTTGTGATATAATGTATGCTCACCAAAATCATCATCACTTGACCAGCAATGGATTTTTAAAGCTATTTTTGGATCACCTATATCATTTTTCACAGTTACAGTCTTTTTATGTTTCAGAATACCTTCACCATCAACTGGTTGTGCACAGAATAATGATAAAGTAAGAAAAGTGAAGAAAAAGATGGTAACAGCAGATGCTAAAACTAAAGATGATGATCTGGATGACATTGTGATTGGAATTGGAAGGAGCCTTAGAATGAAATTAAACCAAATACAATGCTTATGGTTATGACTGCTTAATTTCTTTGATGGTGTTTTTATAGTGTCTTCATTTTTGATTAAGATGAATTACAATGAATTAGAGAATCTTCGATTTTCAATGGAGTATGGGATACGTTAAAAAAAACCTTATATAGAATGTGTTTTTAAGTTACTATAATTCAAAATTACAATGAATTAATTTTTTAAGTTTTTTCTTACTATTTCAGTTTTGTTGCCATTAAAGACACAATTCTACAGTTATCCGTTTACTTAGTATCCACTGCAAAGAGGTTAGAATCGCAGTGTCTCCTTTGGAATTTGAAGACCATCTAAAAGTTAAGTCTTAACGCCAATACATCATAAATAATAATAAAAAAATATATATATTAAAATGTATCTTAAAATCAGTGTGATAATGGAAATTCAATATTCCAAGTACAGAGGGGTAGAATGAACAACTCCACTACCTTATCGAATAACTAAAGTATCATTTAATCTAAATGTATGCTAACAGAACAAAAGAATAGAGACATGCTAATTAAGATTTCATAAATTTATGCGGAAAATGAGTTCATCCACATCAGATGATGCATAAAAAACTAAAAACAAACCGATGATGCATCACATTAGGGACGGACCAATAAAGGAATGAGGCTCCAGTCGGCCCTTAATTTGGCCTATTCTTTTTGTATATGTTTTAGGATTATTTTTGTTTGTAGTCCGTTATCTATATTTTTTTTGATCGAAAAAGAAAAAATTCATTGAAAAAAGTAGGTACTTAGGGTACCTCAACCCAATGAATATAAAAATGAACAAAAACAATTAAAAACCATTAAAGTTGGGTTTGAATTGTAAAAAAAAGAAACTCAAGAGAAGTGAAATAAGGAATCCCATAAGGCGATCACCATATTTTCCGTTAGGTCTAACATCCTTATGTTTGATTCCGTCCAAAAGAACGCTTGAAATTTTACGTTTCTAACGAGGGTTACCAAACTTTTCGTTTTGTTTTCAAAAACTCTTCCATTTCGCTCTCTCCATATACACCACCATATTGCGACTGGTATGTTGTTCCATATTGGATTAAGTCTTTCGTCTCCCCAATTAACGCTCCAAGATTTGACATCCGTGGTAACATCCGAGTTATAAGTCCAACGACTACTCAATCCTTCCGCAAAGTAATCCCAAATTCTCCGGGTCCTCCAACAATCATAGAATTGATGAGATCTATGTCCATCCTCTTCACCACAAAAGCAACATAAGCTAGAGACATCCATACCCTTCTTCGTAATTTTTCCTTTGTCATTATCCTATCATAGGAGAGTAACCAAAGAAAAAAGTTGATTTTGTGAGGATATTTACGATTCCAAATGACGTCAGTTGGGAAAGTAGACTCATCTTGATCTACATCATTCCTAATACCATCCTTGACCGTGTAATGATCATGAGCATTTCCGACCCAAAAACGGCTATCCGACGCGCCTTCTTGAATAGAAATGGAAGAGAGAAGATTTGATATACTTAAAACTTCTCTTGAAATGGTTTAAATGTATCTTTGTCTAGACATGAACCTCCATCTCAAGCCACCATCAACCACTTCATACATGCTTGCCACCACATATTCCTTAGTCCTTGAAGCATTGAAAGCCAAAGGAAACAAATCACATAATCTACCTTCACTGAGCCAATAATCTTCCCAAAATCTCGTTTCCTTGCCCGCGCCTATCTTGAATCTAATATTTTTGTTGAAGTTCTTGAGCTCTTTATAAATATTATGCCAAAAGCTTCCACCTTTTGATCCTTTTGGTTGGAGTGTTTCCCATCCGGAAGTAGTTTCGCCAAATTTTTCAACTATAATCTTTCTCCACAACGAATCTTTCTCTATGCCAAAACGCCACCACCATTTTTGTAACAAAGCCGAATTCACTTGATTGGTTCTTTTTATGCAAAGACCACCTTTATTCTTTGGTTTTGAAACCCAAGTCCAGCCAATATTGTGTATTCTTTTCTTGTTTTTGCCATCATCCCATAAGAAATTTCTCACCAATTTATCGATTTTCTTCGTTATGGAGCAAGGAGCAAGAAAAATTGAGAGAAAATAAATTGGTAAGCTAGCTAGAACACTTTTGATAAGAGTTAACTTACCTCCTTTTGCTATTGATTTTCTGCGCCAATAAGTAGATTTTTTAAAATAAATCTCGAGAGTCTTTTCCCATTTTTGAATACCTCCTACCTTATCTCCCAACAGAAGACCAAGATAAATACTAGGAAAGCTAACATATTTGCATCCCAACATGTTAGCAAAAGTTTGTACTCCGTCTTCCACCGCGACCCCGTATAGGCTACTCTTATTAAAGTTTATTTTCAAGCCCGAAGTAAGTTCGAAGCAAAGAAGAAGATAATGAAGGGCATCAACATGATTTGTCTTCACCTCAAGAAAAATGATAGTATCATCGGCAAATTGCAAATGGTTTATTTTTGTTCCCCCTTTCTTGATCGAAAAACCCAAAATTTGCTCGCAATCTTGAGCTTTGCTCAACATACAACTTAAAACTTCACCAACAATTGTGAAAAGAAAAGGAGAGAGAGGATCCCCACCCTTTTCACTACCGAAATATCCATAAGACGACCCATTAACAAGAACCGAGAACTTGGGAAAGGATAAGCAATTTATAATCCAAGCCCTCCAAACACCACCAAATACCATTTTGAATAAAACTTCATTTAGGAAATTCCAATTCACATTATAAAAGGCTTTCTCAAAATCAAGCTTACAAACCAATCCCGGTAATTTTTGGCGTAATCTAGAATCCACACATTCATTTGCTATCAAAATTCAATCAAGAAATTGTTTCCTTTAAGAAAGCTAGATTGAGAAGGGGATATAATAGAAGGAAGATATACCTTTAAACGCTCCACCAAAACCTTTGACATTATTTTGTACACACTCCCAACAAGGCTAATGGGCCGAAAATCTTTTACTTCCTCCACACCCGCTCCTCCACACCCGCCCTTTTGGAGATAAGAGCAATAAAATTATTTTTAGCGACGAATGTAGCACATTTTCTTTATGAAATTATTCAAAGACCTTCATCAAGTCTTCTTTTATGAAATCCCAACAAACAATGTAAAACTTCATAGGATATCCATCCGGTCCCGACGCCCGGCCGATTCCCAACCCTTTAATTGCATTCTTCACTTCCTCTTCGCTAAAAGATCTTTCCATCCAATTACAAGCATTCTCATCAATTCACTTAAGACGCATATTTTTGATTCTAGGACGGTTGTTAGAAATCTCCTTGAAAGCTGTCATAAAATGATTTGTGATACCCATTT
Source organism: Papaver californicum (assembly GCA_023531435.1). Classification (NCBI taxonomy): domain Eukaryota; kingdom Viridiplantae; phylum Streptophyta; class Magnoliopsida; order Ranunculales; family Papaveraceae; genus Papaver; species Papaver californicum. The sequence continues at coordinate 32,629 of JAJJMC010030345.1, forward strand.
TAATTTCTTCTTTGTTACCGGTCCATCTTCCATTGATACGAAGGTTGTTGATGTTATTGATAGCTCTATGACCCTTCATCACACGGTGGAAATGTTTGGTGTTGCGATCTCCATCTCTAAATTTGGCGATTCACCTATTATCTTCAAGATCTTCCAATTCATTTAATTTATAAAGGGCTGTGCTTATTTCCCTATCGATGCACCCAAAGTATTCCTTATTCCACACCTTTAGTTTCTTTTTTAAAGCGCTTAACATCTTTGTAAACTTTCACCGGCCGATCCTAAAAAAGAAAAAGACTCCCACCATCCTTTCATCAAGGGGATTAGGTTAGTACCTTCAAGCCAAGCTAATTGAAATCGAAAGGGAAAAGCGCCCCAATCCTTGTCCAAAGAACATAACTCAATAGGAAAATGATACGAGAAAGGTCGAACAAGGCGTTTGAGAGCAATATTTGGAAAATGATCTTCCCAATCCGATGTAATAAGAAACCGATCGATCTTGCTCTTCTTATTTGGCGGTCTACCCCAAGTGTACTTTGCACTGGAAAGAGGCACGTCCATAAGATCCAGCTCCATACAAAGATCATTAAAATGTTTCATAGAATTTGAGACTAAACGACATCCTCTTCTCTCCTCCGTAAATCTTATCTCATTGAAATCTCCGCCAAAGAATAAAGGAAGTCAATCCCAATAACCACGTAAAGAAGCTAGTTCCCTTCGAAGACTTTTTTTTCTCATACCCCTTACAAGGGCCATAAACTCCAATTAATGCCTAACAAAAGTTGTCTTCCATATTTCGACAAGAACTACTTAAAGTAAAGGTGCCTTTAAGAAAGTTTTTTACTTCTATCAAGTCCGGATTCCACATCAGCAACATTCCTCCCGATCTCCCATAAGAGTGTAAAGCAATCCATTTGAATGGATTTGATCCCCAACATTGACGCATAATAACATCCGTACATGCACTAGGCTTCGTCTCTTAAATCAAAAGAATAAAATGCTTCCATCGTTTCACAAGCTCTTTTATCTTTGAACGCTTATCCGGGTCTCCAAAACCATTAACATTCTAAGAGATAATTTTAAACAGTAAGAAAAAAACAACCCAAGAAAATAAAATCCAAAGAAACCATTAATTTAGTTGATTGAAATTTTATAAACTTATCCTTTTTGAACTATAATTGCCTACTAATGATGTTATTTGTTTAAAAACAATTTCTAAAGCTTTTGGCCGCCTTGTCTGTTAATGATATTCTAGCCTTGTCCAAAGATAAATCCTTGATCCGTCCCCGATCCACATGATTCACTTTATTGGATAAATGATGACCCCAAAGTGTTTTGGTTCACCATTTTCAGGGAAAAATATCGTAAAACCGAAATTTTATTAATTATTCAATAAATATTTTGATTCATCCCATAACATAACATAAAGAATCAAATACATTGAGAAACGTAAATAAATCATAACGAAGCAACGGAAAATTGAAATATTAAAAGTGTTGGCACCAAAACCATACTCCATTAGATTTTTTCATGGAGTAATCCATTGTCAGTCCAGAATCATCCGTCGTAAGAAAAAATCTTTTTAGGCGGAAACTGGGTTGTCAAATAACCATCTCCATAGTAGCCACCATCTCGACGAATACTCCACCGACAATCATGTTCGCAATTCATCATCCAATCTCTTGTTGCTTTGTATGCAGTAAACTCCATGATGTGGTCTTTTTTTGCATTAGGATCAAACCAACTTGAATCGCATATAAATTTAGTTGTCCGTCTCCAATTAACTCTAAACCTCCAGTAGAAAACTTGTTTATAATATAATGTATGCTCACCAAAATCATCATCACTTGATCTGCAATGGATTTTTAAAGCTACATTTGGATCGATATCATTTTCCAGAGTGACAGTCTTTTTCTTCCAAATAGTCTCAAAACCATCAACTGATAACTCTGCACATGATAAAGTAAGAAGAGTGAAGAAGATGGCAGCAGCAAATCCTAAAACTAAAAATGATGATTTTGATGACATTATGATCGGAATTTGAATCACCAGCCTTGAAAACAAAGTATAATGCTAATGGTTACTGCTTTGTTTGATGCGGTGTTTTATACTCTTATAATTTCATAATATGGCAACATATTTCTGACTTAATGGTAGTAAAAGTATTTCTTACTTTGTGCACAATAAATTAGAGAATCTTCAAAATGAAGTATGGGTATCTAAAATTTATGGTTGACAGAAAAATACCTAAAACGGATAGTCTTTTTAGGTTATTGTTCAAAATTACAACAATAAATTAGTAGTGTTGCCTAAAACGGATAATTCTTTCCATATCAGTTTTGTTGCCATTAAATATTTTCTTCCCTCTATTAATATAAACAAATGTGTAGTTATAAAATATTTCCTCAGGTAATTAACTTTATCACGATATTTGGGCGTCGCCATAATTAGTAATCAAAGTTGCCAAAATGATACATACCAATCCTTATTTTCCCTGAAAGAATTACCATGGAAAAATTGGTAAAGATTTCGTAGCATCTTAAGGCATTGGTTTATATGCATCTGTTTCGAAAATTTAGGAACATTCATTGTTTCATGCATCATTTGGTTTCTTTTACTTGAAATGATGCTCCAAATTTACCCGAAACAGTGATGCGTTATTCGAAACATTGATCCGTTTGTCGCATTACTCAAATAAGCTTGAGTTTGTCATTGTAGTTGTTTTAGCTTACCTTCCTTGTAATACTTAATCCTCTTTCGATCGAAGGAGTGTTCAATAAGTCTCTGCTATACAGCACTTGAATTGCCGTTTGAGGAAAATGAGCATATATGGCCCATTAAATGCCGATGAGTTAAAAAGGATCATATAATGGTACTTGCTCAGGCGTTTGAGAGCTTATACGGCACTTGCTCTGTCATTTGAGTTAAAAATGGAGCTTATACATACGACACTTGAATTCTCGTTTGACAGCTGTGCGGTTGCATACACTGCCGAATAATATATTATGTTCTATAATTCCCATAGTAGGAACTACACGCTAATTATCAAATAGTCTCTAACCCAATTTGAAATACCACAGATTTTATAATATTAATTTTTTTTATTTATTATTCAGTAAATAAATATTTGATCCGCATAATAGCCAAATACATCATTCATAAGAAAACATCTTTTGAAAAGGAAACTGGGACTCTGCTCCACTTTTACCATCCCCATAGTAGCCACCATGGGGACTGTTAATTAACGTTACAAATTATAGTAACGTAATTTCTTTTTTCATGACACTTGAATATATATTTGTAACGTATATGTGTACAAATTTTATTAATTTCTGCTATTAAATATTCTTTCGAAATAGTATAGTTATAGTGAGGTTGCACGTGCTTCGCACGTGGTATGTTCTTGAAACTGAAATTCCGGTCCTAATATTTCGCAACTGTTTCTTCGTCAACAACTTGGTTGGAAGGGTCATGTTTTCAGCAACAGTTATATCGTTGCAATTTGTAACAAATATATTAGTTACATATTCAAGCATACAGAGGAAAAGAAAGAAAACCATGAAAACTCTGGCATTTCAGTTTTTTTAATTTAAAATCTTTATACCACTAATTTTCCGATCAAAACAACATTAACATGTTTTTGTATGTGTTATTTTATTATCTACCAGGAATGAAACATTCATATGAAAAACCAAACTCATATTTATTCATCATTTCATGTTGGTGCGTCTCTTTAATTGGGTAGTATTGATATATAACTTTGTTAGTAGTTTTTTTCGAGTGTTTACATTTAGCGGAGCTTGGGCTGATTCTCGCTTCTGGATCTACCATTATTCTTTTTTTTGGTAATGTTTTAAAGTTTCACGAGTATATTTAGAATAAAATATTGTTGTCCTATGATTGGGTTTGCATTTTCAGCCAATCGCATCTTGCTAATCTTATATACCACTAATATAAAGAAAAAAAATTGTATTTTTGGTGAAACATTTTTTTTCTAAACGACGAAAGGCTAAAGATTTGCCTCAACAATTGGACGAAATCAAATTGGAGATATAGACCAAAACATTGTAGCAGAGTTGTTTTTGGCTCATTGAGCTGAGGTGTGAGCTACATTAAAAAAAAAACAGACAACCAAAAGGGAAGAAAAGTGTTGAATATCCTTAAAAATAGCATCCGTCCTTTGACTACCATCAAAACAGCCCGCATAAAATTGATCAATCAGGTTCTTTGCGTCACTTACAATAATAACATGCATGAGTTTCAGCTCCACGACTTTCTTAAGCACTTCCCACATAACTCTAGCTTCAGCTTCCTCAGCTGATTTGACTTCAAAAGTGATAGACGCGTAAAAGGAGGCTTTGTTCAAATAATCCCTCAACACATACCCTGCTCCATTGTTCAATGAAAAATCATCAAATGATCAATCAGTATTACATTTAATCCATCCAAAATTGGGGGCATCCACTTGTCAAGGCTAATTATGTACAAACAAAAGAAAAGAGATCTGAATGTTTGTTTTAGAGGCTAAGCATGACTTTAGCTCTTATTAATACAACTGAATGTTGATCTTTCTTATCATTAAAAATTGGGTTATTGCCAAATATAGTATTGAATACTCCTTTTATTTCTAAGTTTTTGTCCGCTTTGGCTTTATTAAAATATTAAGGAGACGATAGTATTTTACTTGACTACCTTTAATTATTTACCTATTTTATTTTAATAAAAATATTAGTATTAGAAAATATCTAAAATTGTTAGAAGGATTGTAAATAGAAAATAAAGAAGAAACATTAAAAGATTATATACTTATGGATTATAAACTTAATAAGGAATTTAATTTTTGGAACCAAATGTATTTTCTCCTAAAAGGAATGAAGATTAACAAGAAAAATATTTAAAATTTACTTCATATTATACTAATTTTTTTAATATTTTAAATTGAATCTCATTAAAAACCAATTTATAAATATAAAAAAATTAATAACATATTTAAGAATTTATTTAAAAAATACGACTAAAATAGAAATTGGATATAATTTTAAAACTGATGAAAATGAGATAGATGATATAAATAATGAAACATAGGGAGTATCAACTATGTATTTTAAGGTACAAAAATATCATTATTTTAAAAATAAAATTAAACATTGTATATTTTAAAATACAAATCTGATTTCTGCCAACTATATAGGTTTGATTTTGTTTCCAAACCACAAATTAGCCATTTAACCTTGTTCTGTTACTCAGTTGAGAAATTTATGTTATAACTTTTCTATTAGCTTTGATGTTGTTAGATCATTTTATTAGACTTAATCGACTATCCCATGTTGGATTTTACTTTTAATATAATTTATTTATTTTTGAAAATAAAGCAACAACAACTAAGTTTTTAATCCCAAAATTATTATATGTTAAAATCTATATAATAATTTCATTTCATAAGAAAGTTGACTCACCACACTTGTCACGACCCACTCCTCTTTTATTATGTAAAAGAGACTGCATAGGCGGAAATAATGATTTTATGAAAATACCAATAATTATTTGATTTAAATAAGAACCAAATACATTAAGAAGCAGAAAAATAATATATATTTATAATAACACCGGAAATTAAAATATTTATTTTATTTTATTTTGTAAAACTTGTTTTATACGAAGAGAGTTGTTACCTACAAACCAAGGTAGCTAGTTCGGCTAATAAGAAAACATCTTTTCATACGGGAATACATCATATGGTCCTGGATAACCATAGTAGCCACCATCACGACGGATGCTCCAAGAACAATCATGTTTACAATGTTTCATCCAATCTCTTTTTGTTTTGTAAGCAGTAAACTCTGCACTGTGGTTTACATCTCCATTAGGATCAATCCAACTTGATTCGCACTGAAATTTAGTTGTCTGCTTCCAGTTAATACTGAATCTCCAGTAGAAACTTTGTCCGTGATAAAGTGTATGCTCACCCAAATCATCATCACTTGACCAGCAATGGAGTTTTAATGATATATTTGGATCTATATCATTGTGCACAGTGACATTCTTTTTGGCTATAAAGATTTCTCCCCAACTAAAACCATCAACTGGCTGTGCACACAGTAGAGTAAGAGTGAAGAAGATGGCAGCAGATCCTAAAACTACTATTGATTTTGACATTATGAATGAAAGGAAGAAGCCTTTGAAAACTTAGTAGTATGAATCGATGACTATTACTGCTTTCTTGATGTGATTTTATAGTCACAGAAATTTAAGTCAAAAGATCAGTTCAGATTTTTTTTTTAAAGAAATTAGGCAATAAATGCTATTATAAGTATGTAGTATGGGAACTTATACCTTAATTAGAATCTGATTTATGTCAAATTGGTTGTAAGAGACTTCTTATTACAAAAATCGTAACATATACTCCATCTGTCTTAATGATCTGCTGCTTCCAGGATCGAACCAATTTGCAAATTTGCGATATATTAGCTGTTGTTAGCAAAATGCTGGATAAGTATTCAATAACTTATCACATAATTCTCTTGACTATTTATTTAGTCTATCCGTTTAGTATTTGCCCGAGTCTTTTGCTTTCAGTTTTATTTGTTGCAACAGAATCTCAATGAGATATTTCCTTGTATCATGATATAAATAGAGAGTTCTCCTCTCAATTAATGATAAGCTGAAAATCCTTTAAAATATCTTTCTGAAGTTAATTGGTATCAGCCAAAAAGATCCAACCTACGTTTATCATGTCTGCCAACACTACCACCCTTCAACAACTTCACATAAACCATATAGTCAACATCAAAATAACTACAGTTTCAACCTCTTCTCAATGGTTACAATCTTATGGGTTATGTAAATGGTAGCTTGCAAAAGCCACCACAACATCTGCCAAATACACAACAAATAAACCCAGAATATACTAAGTTTCAAGAACAGGATTAAATCCTGATGGGATGGTTATTGTCATCCCTAACTGAGAGAGCAAAGAGTTGTTGGCTTAAAAACTTGAAAAGAAATATAGGATGCACTTGAATCTAAGGTTTGCTCCAAATACAGAAGCACACCAAATGCACCACAAAAGGGAGTTGCATAATCTTCAAAAAAGGCAATAATTTTATGGAGGACTATTTTAACAAAGTTAGAGAAATGTTTGATGCTCTTGTAGCGTCAGGGGTTACATTAAATGACGCTGATATGAAATCATCCATTATGAATGGATTGGATCAATCCAATGATCCAGTTGTTACATCTTTAAACATGGTTGGAGAAATGACTTCAACAACCTCTTGCTAATATGGCTGTCACCACAAGATCTAACTTTTCCCAAAAAAACAACCACAAGGAGAGGTAACTTCAACAACAATCAAAGTAGACAGTCTTAATCTTCAATCCCTTAAAGAGATAAAGAACAGGATCCAACTGTAAGCAGGTACAGGTACACCTACCTGAACTGCTCCCTGTAGAACAGGAGGTCACAGTAAAAAATCAGAGTCAAGTCAGTAACAAACCATAATACTAGGAACTATATCTGTAACAAATCCGTGTGACCAGGAGTCTGTTGCTCCATTCTTGTTGTATAAAACTCAATTCATTTTACAATAAGAAATATAACTTAACACTCATCTAACATGGTATCAGAGCCCTGATCCATCATTCTTTTCTTTGCACATCATCAATGGCTGACACAAACACCAACCAGATACTCAATACAAACCAAGCAAATCAATCCCTTGTAAGCATCAATGTTGCTGCACAAGCCCCTCTCAAATTAAACACCACCAATTACATATCCTGGAAACTACAGTTTAAAACCCTCTTCATTGGGTATGACCTGTTAGGATATGTTGATGGCTCTACAACCTGCCCACCCAAGACAATTACATCTGGTGATCAAACACTTATCAATCCAGCCTACACTGTATGGAACAGACAGGATCAGTTGATTCTTAATGCTATCATAGCATCTCTATCACCAAATATTATACCTTTCATTACAAATTCAAAAACAGCAGAAGAAGCCTGGACAATCTTGGCAAACACATATGCCAAACCTTCCAGAGGGAGAATCAAACAACTCAAACATCAACTTAAGAATATTGAGAAAGGTTCTCTCACTGTCTCTGAGTTCATGCACATTATCAAATCTAAAGCAGATGATCTAGCATTACTAGGAGCAAAGCTAGATGATGAAGAAATCATTGATAAAATTCTTGATGGCCTCAATGAAGACTACAAGGAACTGGTAAGGGCAGTGCAAGCCAGGGACAGCAACATTCCCTTTGATGAACTACATGAAAAGTTACTGAATTTTGAAGCATCCCTGCAGTCAAAAAATTCTGAACATCATCACTTCCCAGTTACAGTTAATGCCACATCCAGATACACCCCATCATGGCAATCATCTCAATCAAATAGGCGTACCAACTTTCTGCACCCACAGCAACATCAAAGAGTCTACAGACCCCCCAGGTCTTTTTCTGGCAGTTCACCTACTACAACACAGTCCAGACCAATGAGACCATACCTTGGTCTGTGCCAGATTTGCAGGGTCCAAGGACACACTGCAAAGAACTGTCCCTCCTTTAGACTGGTACCAGTGGAACAAGCAACAACTACACAACAACCCACATCATGGCAGCTTCAATCAAATGCAACAACTACTGGACAAAGCACTCCTGCCTGGCTCCTCGACAGTGGTGCATCCCATCATGTTACAAAAGACCTTGACAACTTGTCCCTGCACTCACCATATCTGGGCCAAGATGACATCATGCTGGGAGATGGTTCTAGTCTGCAAATCACACACACTGGTTCCACCCCTATACCAACTTCTAATCAAATGCTTAAGTTAGACAATGTCTTGTGTGTGCCAGAAATGCAAAAAAATCTAATCTCAATTTCTCAGTTTTGCAAAACTAATAATGTGTCCATTGAATTCTTACCATGTTCTTTTCTTGTGAAGGAGCTAAGCACAGGAGCAATCTTGATGACAGGTCCAACTAAAGATGGTGTTTATGAATGGCCAGCGACATCTCCAAAGTTTGCATTCTCAACTACAAAGACCAACACTTTCTGCTGGCACCAAAGACTTGGTCACCCATCCTACACCTTGCTGAATCACATTGTGTCTACCAATAACTTGGGTCAAGTCTCAAAACAGTCTACCAATTTCTCTTGTAATGCTTGCAATTGCAATAAAAGTCACAAATTATCTTTCTCAACTACATCCATTGTCTCTGAACAACCATTGCATATCATCTTCACAGATGTCTGGACCTCACCAGTTTTATCTAAACATGGTTACAAATACTATGTCATATTTGTTGACCATTTTACTAGATATACATGGTTCTATCCCTTAACCCACAAATCTGATGTTAAGCAAACCTTCATTACCTTCAAAGCAATCACTGAGAATTACTTCAACACAAAGATCAAAATGCTATACTCAGACAATGGTGGTGAGTACATAAGCCTAAGAAACTACCTCTCCAATTCAGGCATAACACATTTAACAACACCTCCACACACCCCAGAACATAATGGCATCTCAGAGAGAAAACATAGGCACATAGTTGAGATAGGATTAGCACTTCTCACCCATGCTTCCTTACCACTCACATACTGGCCATATGCACTGTCCACTGCGGTTTATCTAATAAACAGAATGCCAACTCCAGTATTACACCAACAGTCTCCCTATCAGAAAATATTTCACACAACACCAAACTACTCAAAACTTAGAATTTTTGGTTGCCTCTGCTATCCATGGCTACGGCCCTACACATCTCACAAATTAGAACCAAGATCACTTAACACTCATCTAACACAAACACCATGTCAGACCTGTGGAAAAATAGGTCACATAGCGAGACGATACTGGTTTCGCTACAAGGAAGATAGATCAGGTCCCAGGCCTAACAAACCAACGGCATATTTGGCATTACCTGGAGGTTCAATTGATGCGAATTGGGTCACAGACACCGGAGCAACCCATCATCTTACAACAAGTCTTGATAATTTGAATATCAAGCATGAATATGATAGCACTGAAACAGTACAAATGGGAAATGGTAATAGCTTACCTGTTGAGAATAATGGTAATGCCTCTTTCACACACAACAATTGATGTTTTCAACTCAATAATGTTCTTCATGTTCCAAAAATTAAATCAAACCTCCCCTCTGTCTTAAAATTTTGTGAAGACAATAAAGTCTATTTTGTGTTTGACTCAAACTGTTTTGTTGTGAAGGATCAGCTCAAGAGACCATTATGTTGCGAGGCATGAATAGAGATGGACTCTACATCCTTGATGAATTACGAGAAATACAACCCTCAACACCTACTGCTCTTGTTTCAGAAACTGTTCCATTTTGACACCAAAGATTAGGCCATCCCATGCTCAGGAAAACTTTCAGAATCGTCAGCAACTACTCTTTACCTGTCTTAAATAAAGTGTTTCATTTTTAGATCGTTATGTTAGACTTAATCGACTATCCCATACTGGGTTTTATATTTAATACAATTTAGAATTTTTTGAAAATAAAATAATAATAACTAAGTCTTTAGTCCCAAATAATTTGGGGTATTGCTAAAATCTATGTACCGATATCATCTCATAAGAAAGTGACTAATTTCGATCATTGACTCGCCACGCCTACCACGACCCCATCATTTTTTATTGTGTTGTTGAGACTACAAAGGTGGAGATGATGAATACTGATGATTTATAAAAATACCAATAAGTATTTGATTCACATAAAAACCAAATACATCAAGAAACGTAAATACATACTCCTTCCATCCTATTTTAGATGAAGGAAAAAAATTATTTTTTCAGGTGCCAAATTAGACAAAGATTTTTATATTTTTACCAAGTTTTCCCTTATTTGTCCCTACAATAGAATCAAACATTAGAAACAATAAAAACTAGAAGATTTATATATTTTAAAATTTTATTTAAAAGGATATATTCAAGAAAAATTTAGTCTCGTTTTTCTTAATCTAGATAAAAGCACATAAATCTTCATCCAAACTGAAACAAAAAGAGTAACATATAGAGCAATTAACAACACTGGAAATTAATATATTTTTTTTTATTTTGTAAAACCTCTTTTACAGGAAGAGATTTGTTACATATGCTACAAGCCAAGATAGCAAGCTATGCTAAGAAACAAGAAGGAATTGAAATATTTATTTTCGTAAACCTCTTACGTAACCAACTAATAAGAAAACATCTTTTCATACGGGAACGTATCATAATGTCCTGTCCAACCATAGTAGCCACCATCACGACGAATGCTCCAAAAACAATCTTCTTTACAATGTTTCATCCAATCTCGTTTTGTGTTATAAGCAGTAAAATCTGCACTGTGGTTTATATCTCCATTAGGATCAATCCAACTTGATTCGCACTTAAATTTAGTTGTCTGCTTCCAGTTAATTTTGAATCTCCAGTAGAAACTTTGTTGGTAATAAAGTGTATGCTCACCCAAATCATCGTCACTTGACCAGCAATGGAGTTTTAATGCTATATTTGGATCTATATCATTGTGCACAGTGACATTCTTTTTGCTTATAAAGATGTCTCCCCAACTAAAAGCATCAACTGGCTGTGCACACAATAAAGTGAGAGTGAATAAGATGGCAGCAGATCCTAAAACTACAATTGATTTTGACATTATGAATGAAAGGAAGAAGCCTTTGAAAACCTGGTCGTATGGATCGATGACTATTACTGCTTTCTTGATGTGATTTTATAGTCATAGAAATTTAAGTCAACAGATCCGTTCAGATTCTTTTAAAGTAAAAATTGGGCAATGAATTGGGCAATAAATACTATTAGAAAGTAGAGATTGGGCAATAAATACTATTACAGGTATGTAGTATGGTAACTTATGTCTTAATTAGAATCTGATTTTTGTCAAATTGGCTGTACCATATTTCTTACTATGTTAGATTTTGTTATAAAATATTTTGTTAATTAAGACTACAAAAATAGTAGCATCTATAATATAATATTTATTTTTTCCTAATAGCATGTTTAGATAACAGAATTCATAATTTATAGAGAATAACATTATTAGTAGAGGTGATATATTCGATATAAAATAAACAGATCCTAAATGATCTTGACCTTTGGATCGATAAAATATTTTCACTTTCGCTTGTAATAATATCCTATATTATAAATTATGATAAAATCGTAAATATTTGTATAGGATTATTCAGAATTTAGTATCCAACTTTACCAGGGGTTAGTGGATTGAGAGTTATAGGGAGTTTCAGAGAAATCTTAAATCTCATATTAGTCGTTAGAGACTTCAGATGAGTTTCTTAAACACCCTTATTAGTGGATAAAGACTTTATTCTCAAAAACTATTGGTTAAAGACTTCTAAGAAGTCTTTTAAATGCTCATGTTATTGGTTATAGAATTCAAACTACGTTGTATTATCCTCAAATAAACCATTTACATTACATTGATTTATGCTTTTGCAACTATATGAACATTAATATACTAGTCATCTATATATATTATGTATACTAGCTTAACTATATACACAACGAGTTTTAGAAATAAACATGTTTTTTTAAGGAATCTAGATTACGGAGAACTTTAAAGAATTTGAGTTTCTAAATCCCATGTGAACTTTTTCCGAAAAAAATTTGGTGAACATGAAATTTGGATTATTTTATACGAACAAATATATGGACAATATATATATATTATAAAATATTCGGTGGTCTCAGTAGAATGGGCCACAGTGAAGAAAAACGGATAAATCATTCCGCAAGGTAATTATATAAGAGTATATTATTTATTTGTTATTGCATATAATGATTAAAACGGTGTCAAATACCGCCAACAATTCCTTTACGGTTTTATGTCAAAAAATATTTATTATCTTTATAATTCATAAAAACTCCATAAAAATCAACTATTTTAGTTTTTATAAATCACAAAGTCCCTTAAAAACAATCCTATAAAATTATTTAAAATCTCTAGATTTTTAAAAAATCTCCATAAATCACCCAAATAATAAATTCCTAAAAATCTTCAAAATTCTTATTTAACTACCCCTTATACAACCAAATAAAAAGAAAAATAGAATTACTATATACAATTTTGGCAACTTTGAATGTCAAATATCATGGTAAGTTATCTTAGGAAATCGTTAAAAATATGGAAAATATTTATCGGCACCAAAACTGACTTAGTAAGAAATTTTTTAAACAACTCATATTTCATTGTAATTTTTGAATAATAATTTTAAAAGACTATCCGTTTCAGACAGTTTTCTGACCATAGTTAGTTTTTAGGTACCCATATTCCATTGAAGATTCTCTAATTCATCGTAATTGTGCACAAATTAACAAATTAAGAAATTTTTATACAACCAATTAAGCCCGGAATATATTAATTGCCATATATATACATATATGGTACGTACATGCAACTTATTATGAAATTAAGGCTATAAAATACCATTAAGCAAAGCAGTAACCGTTAGCAGTATTGTAATTTGTTTTCAAGGCTGGTTCTTCCAATTTTAATCATAATGTCATCCAAATCATCATTTTTAGTTTTAGGATCTTCTTCACTCTTATTACTTTATCATGTGCATCATTTGATGTAATGGAGAACATTTGGATGAAAAAAACTGTCACTGTACAAAATGATATAGATCAAAATATAGCTTTGAAAATCCATTGCTGGTCAAGTGAAGATGATTTTGGTGAGCATACACTATAATACAAACAAAGTTTCTACTGGAAGTTTCATGTTAATTTTTTCCAGACAACTAAATTTGAATGCGATTCAAGTTGGTTTGATCCTAATGCAAAAAAGGATTACATCATGGAGTTTACTGCTTACAAAGCAAAAAGAGATTGGATGGTGTATTGCGTACATGATTGTCGGTGGGGCATTCGTTGAGATGGTGGCTACTATGGAGATGGTTATTTTGAAGTTCAATTTCCGCTTAAAAAGTTTTTTTCTTACGACGAATGATTCTAAACTGACAGTGGATTATCCAGTAAAAAACTCTAATGGAGCATGTTTTAGATCTCAACAATCTTAATATTTTAATTGTCCATTGCTTCGTTGTGATTTATTTACGTTTATTAATGTATTTTGTTCCTGTGTGAATCGAAATATTTAGTGAATAATTAATAAAATTTCTTTGTTATAAGAGATAATGTGATAAGAGTAATATCTTTAGGTTGTTTTTAGTGTCTTGCCCAAAATAGTTCACCGTTGTGAATTATCGAAGAAAAGAATTGAAGCTAATCACCACAAGTTGTTGTTCCATGGAACTTTAGCATACGAAAGATGGATAGCACAAATGTACAAATCTATAATCTAACACGTTGATGACCGACGATTGTCAAAATCCAAAGATCAGAATTTTCCAGAAATGTGACCGTTCAATGGTCACCTTCTTGTTAGTTTTATATAAATCACGATTGGCGGAAAACAGATCCACGATTGTCAGATCTGATCTTCTTCAAAAAACCAATAATATTCATCTTTGCATTATCTTAAGTACAAACAAAAGTATGGGGATTCGTCTTCAGAATCTTTCCGCGATATAAGTAAAATCACCACTAAAGGAGGTCACATAAATTACTAAATTTAATGTGCATTATAAAAAAACGGATTTAAGTGACCGAAATTTTAATAAGAGCTTATAATTTTAGTCGGTTTAAAAGTTTAAGCATCTAAAATTATAACTGTCAGAAATTTTGGCGGATATAATCCCGTGTCCATTTTTATTTAGCCATGAAAAATGTCTTTGATCGCTAGATCCTTTGTTCAAATAATTTATAGCAGCTAAAAAAGTGATCATGTAGCTATTTACTTTGAGGCACAAACTCGTAGCAACAACAAAATAAATTGGTTGCTCTAAATGTTAGCAAGAGCCCGATATTTTAGTCGCTTTAAGAGTTTAAGCTACAAAATTTGCAATTGTCAAATAGTTGGGCTGCTTTAAAGTTGTGTCAACTAATTTTGATCCATGGCCAGATGTGTTTGATCGCTAGATCCTTTTTTAAGTAATCTATATAGCATCTAGAAAAGTGCTCATGTAACTCTTTACTTTGAGGCACATACTCGTAGCAACAGAAAATTAATTGGTTGCTCTCTAAATGTTAGCAAGAGCTCAATATTTGTCGCTTTAAGGGTTTAAGCTACAAAACTTGCAACTGCCAAATAGTTGGGCTGCTTTAAAGCTGTGTCAACTAATTTTTAGCCATGACCAGATGTGTTTGATCGCTGGATCTTTTTTCAAGTAATCTATATAACATCTAGAAAAGTGCTCGTGTAGCTCTTTACTTTGAGGCACATACTCGTAGCAACCAAAAAATGAATTACTTGATAAAACCTCTCTCAGCAATTAAGTTTAAGCCGCCACCACCATTTCAAAAGAGAAGTTTGTTTTTGAAGTAGACATTTGAGATCTTAGTATTAATCCAACAATCTTATTGGGATTTGTTTAATGGAAACATGAAAAATTGTTCAAATAATTGTTTTGATTCACTATGAGCAAATGTTTTGATGTACAAATTGGAGTTTTTTTTTAACATTAGTCGACTAAATTGAATATAATTGAAACCAAACTTTTTTAGAAATCCCACAACCATACCATTCCGGTCAAAATCTGAAACTTTTAACATTCAGTTCAACAATTTCAAAACTAAAACCGAATTCTGCCATATCGTTGCCTTTTCTTGGGAAATGACCCTTCCAACATCCAAAAAGCTACGTGTTCAACATTTTTTAAGAATTACAACAGTTTGCACATAGATTCTTGTACAAAAACATTACTCAAAAAAGAGATTATCACAAATAGTTCAAGAACTGTTAAGTTTTTAATTATATACTCCAATGTTGGATTTTACAGATGTATGTTCATTGAGGTAGTTTAGAATTACATGTTATGTTACAGGTCCAAGCTTAAATGCATCGGAAAGTAAAAAAATGCCCTATTTCGGGCAAACAAGACGACAAGAAATTAAATCAACATCCAAAATGCAGAGTTTCATCGAGGTCATTCTGCTAGCGTCAACTACTGTAGCTTTTGTGGGATCCAAGCCCTCTCCCTTTTATTTTGTTACACAAAGATAATATCATTGGCATACCCTCCTGCGAATATAATCGAAAAATTGAAGGAGTTAATATATTTTGTAGAGTGTAATATACACTCAAATGTAATGAATAACCTGAATGTAATGAATAATAAAGTACCATACCAATACTTAATCATTATTTCATAATATTAATCGTATTTAATTAGTAATTAGGTATTTAAAAATAAAAATAATTATTTTGTTTAGTTGAATGTTGAAAAATGTCATTTTAATGTTTTACATATTACACATATAACGTGTTTCCATAATCCGTTTTCTTAATATTTGACGTGTCCGAGCAACATCCTATACAACGATATCCGTATCACACACAAATAAAGTTAATAAAATTCTATTTCTATTAATTTTTCGATAAATTTTTGATTCACATAAAAACCAAATGCATAATGAAACAATAATCCAACATACAACAATTTGTCTTCTCTTAATAATCAAACATCTTTTCAAACGGAACCTCATCATCCGGTTTAGGCCAACCACCCCCATAATATCCACCATCTTGACGCAAGCTCCAATTACAATGATTTCTACAATGTTTCTTCCAATCTCTTTTCGCTTTGTAAGCGCTGAACTTTACACTATGGTTTGCACCATCAGTACCAACCCAACTTGAGTCGCATACAAATTTAGTTGTCTTCTTCCAATTAACCATAAACTTCCATATGAAATTCTGTCCGTGATAAAGTGTATGCTCACCCAAATCATCATCACTTGACCAGCAATGGAGTTTTAAAGCTACATTTGGATCTATATCATTTTGCACAGTGACAGTCTTTTTGTTTTCCCAAATACCTCCTATAGTGTAATCTACATCTATATCAGGTTGCACAGTATAACAATCAACTGAATGTGCACAAAAAGAAATAAGAGTGAAGATGACGAGAAATCCTAAAACTAAAAATGATTTTGACATCCTTGAAAACTCAGGGATAACTTGAGCTTCTAACCTCAAATATGATATGAGAGTTTGTCCTCTGGCCAATTTATATAGAGAATTTACACTGTCTTAATAATTTCATAATAGGCCATAAATTAGGGTTAGAAGAGGCATGTACGTATCATAAATGGCAACATACTCTTTAATTTGAATCTTGATTTATGTCACATTGGTTGTATGAAATTTCTTACTATGTTGGTTTTATTATGATAAAATGAATAAAAGGAAATATTACAATAAAATTAAAATAAAAAATATTTTCTTTTTTGGCTCCATCATTTAAAATTCAAGGACAATCTATTAGCTTCACAGTGTATTTTTTGATCCAATAAAATTAAGGAAAAAATAATGCTCAAAATAACTAAATTTAATAAAATCTTATAACATTAAGATAAATATATTAAAGAATCAAGAATAATGCTCAAAACATCTAAATCTATAAAATCTTATAACATTAAGAAAAATATTTTAAAGAATCAAGGAGCATTAAACTTCACAGATGAAGCTTATTCTCATCATGGTTCAAGATTCACAGTAAAAACTGTGGTGAAAAATATGGATTCATGATTGCATTTAAGAGATTATTTGAAAGCAATCCAGAATCAACTTTTTCAAAAATAAGAGTTCGGTGTCGTAAAATTTATTTTTTGCACCAAATTATTTGACATTTTAAATTTAAGTCATTAGATTTTATGTTAGAAGTGAAGATCTAACGGTTATATTAATCGTAACCAATCCTTAAACGCTAATATTATTAACCATCAGATTTTTCTTGGATTTAAAATCTAACTGCTCAATCTTTAGTGTTAAATCGTTTGACGTCTGATGGTAAATTATATGACGTTAATTTGATTTCATTTTAAATCACGATAACGCTTGGACGTTGATCCAAACTGACATATCTAAAGTTAAATGTTGAAGTATAAAACATGATAAGGTAAGCCTAAAGTAAAAATAAGAACATCCGCATACGCATTGGTCATCATGATTTCATCACAAATTTAAAGTAAATCATAAATGATATCTTTTTCAAATATCCAATTACGCTTCGTTTAATACGTAGACATAGGAAATCATAAATCAGGTGTGCATTTAACATATAAACCTTTTTTGTAACAATGATTAAAAATGGCTCAGTGTGAACATTCGATTGGTAATCATTGTTTCAAATGGAGGGATAATTTAAATTTCTTGACAAGAGTTGGGCCTGAATAATACCAATTTGGAAATTTCATATCTACGAATCTAATAATAGTCCGGTTTCATAAATTTTGATCCATTTTTTTTTCTTATTTGTAAGAATTTAAGCTAATCTTTGATATCTTAAAATTTCATCTTTTATGCTCCAAAAGAGACTAAAGCCCGTGCTATATCCTAAATATTATACCAGTAATCTAAGTTCGAAAACCGTCTAACATCAAACTTAAACTTTTATTATTTTGTTAAATTTTTTTTTATTAATTTTTCGACAAATATTTGATTCACATAAGAATCAAGAAGCCCAAATAAATAATGAAACAATAAATAATAACACCAAAGATTTAAATATTACTAACTATTAACCAAATAACTTCTCTTATATTAATAAGAAAACATCTTTTGCATCGGAAACTCTGAGTCTATTTCATCTTTACCATCACCATAATATCCACCATCTGCACGAATGCTCCAAACACAAACATCTTCACAATATTCTAGCCAGTCTCTTTGTGCACTGTAAGCGGTAAACTGTTTACTGCGGTATTCGTCTCGACCATCAGTACCAATCCAAATTGTATCGCATACAAATTTAGTTGTCTTCATCCAGTTAACCTTAAACTTCCATTCGGAACCTTCTTCGTAGTCTAGTATATGCGCACCCAAATCATCCTCACTTGACCAGCAATGGATTTTTAAAGCTATTTGAACTTTTGGATCTATATCATTCTGCACAACGACTCTCTTTTCGTGTCCATAGATACCAAATATATTACCTTCAACTGAATGTGCACAAAAAGAAGTAAGAGTGAAGATGATGACGAGAAATCCTAAAGCTAAAATTGATTTTGACATTATGATTATTGAAAGTAGTAGCCTTTGAAAATCCAACGGTAGGATAATTTTTAATGTTTTCTCGATGGTGTTTTATAGTGCTAGGAATTTAAGTTAAAAGATCCGTTATGATATCGTTATAATAACATTTTCCTTAATTAGAATGTTTTGAACGTAAAATTTGTTGTACGAAAATATTATAATATTTGATTTTATTATGTGATATAAAGTTATTAAAATATTTGTTAAGAAAATAAAATTAGAATATTTTTTGTTTACTAGAAATATATTTGAAAATACGGTCAATATTAGTAAGATATAGCTGCCATTTCTTGCATATAATCAGCAGGGGTTGGTTTTGGGTCTTTTGAGAGACCATCATCAATGAAGTTAAAAGACTCCTCTTCCAATAGGGTTCTCTGTTCGGTTGGTTCAAAGGTGTATTATACAAATACGGAGGATATAATGGACTACAATTAAGATATGGGCTTCCATAACTGGGCTTCCATAATTGGGCTTCTTAATGTTGCTTCAGGCTTCTTTTATCTAACTTTTTTTCTCTATCTAGACTACCAAAGGCCTAGACAAATAAAGTTTTCACGTTTGAACAATAATAACATTTCACTTTTTACTGGCCGAAAAATACCTTTTATGATACAGTAATTTTGGTGAGAACCCTTAGTAAAATTTGATCAATACAAATATTCAGATACGAATAAAACTCATACTTTTATTGGCTATTAGGTTTATAGATTATTATGTTTTTTTTACACCTCATATTTAATTATACTTGGTCAATGGTTTCTTTTGAGTAAACCAACATTTTTGAAACAAATATCCTATAAAATAACTACGGGATACAAAAAAGAAAGACGGTCTTCATATCTTTTGATAATGACAAATTCAGATTTGATTTAATGAAATCCACTGTGATTTTGTTTTGATTTTGATGTTATCTTGCTCTGTAAATGCAAGTTCAGGTGTTCCAGAGCCATTGATGTATAAGAATCAATTGGGACTGGAAAATGCAAGCATCCCATAAGGACTTTGGAGAAATTCCAAATATTTGGTTATATAATCCTCACAAGAGATTTTCGTTGTCTCTGAAAAGATACTTCTACTTAGAAAATGAATGTCATTGCTGATATAGACTTATAAGAGAATGTGCAGTTTGTATGTTTTCTAAAATCTTAAAAAAAAATTCAGTGAATCTTATCAATATTTCCAAGGGATAAATTAACCACGTGTACATAACGGAGAAACATGATCTACTAGGTCAGCAAAACGAAATTAAATTTTATCCCTATATTGTATGTTACTAAATTAGTTTAAGCTTTTAAGGGGATCGCTAAATTGCCATAAAGTAATGCAGATTATATTTTAAAGGTTTCTGTTGTTATGCCAGCAGTAGAACCAAGTCCACCATAATCTTTTATAATATTACATGATATTATAAGCATATTCTTCTATAATATTATATGCATATCTTACATTACATTATATCCTTTATAATATTATATGATATTATGAATCTATCCTACATGATGTTATCTTTTATTAAGTAATAAATTCTGTGATATATTTATCGATATTATTCTGTCAAATTTTATGACATATACATTTATAACATATCTATCTTGTAATCCTTTATATATATATGTTTATAATCTTCAGCAACATAATTATCTATAAAAACGATTTGTTCTCACTTGGTATAATTTTATTAGATTACCGTAAGATATCATGTCTACAACATTATTTGTCGGTCTTTATTTCACTCAGTCTTCTAGAGTTGTGTATTTATTCCTTTTGGATGCAAAGTCCTTATATTTTAGCAAAAAAGGATGGAAAACTAACTGTACGGCTTTACGATTAAGTGCGAAGAAAAATTCATGGTAATCTTTCTTCCCTTCTTTTGGAGACAAAGATTCCAAAGTATATCCATCACCAAAATGCAGAGATGATACATTATAAGTTTATGATATAAAAGCTACTATCTTATATTAGGCTGCGACATCTCATGCTCTTAGCTCAATTCGATTCGAAGATACTATGTAGTTACGTGGAAAAATATTATTAGAAAGAGTTAATTTTAGTGTTCTGATTTATGTGGTTGGTTCTATACAACAACAGAACCATGGGTAAGCTTAGTTTATTCTTGTATTTTTTTCATTTTCTTATAACAATTAATATCGTTTTAATGATCAAAAAAAATATGGAAGATGCTCTATTTTGTAAAGGCGTTGGGTATGTCACAAAATCTCAGTTTGCAATACAAGTCAGAGTTAGAAAGAAAGTACAATAACTATTATGAAACCCCAGTCAATTAGTGTCAATCCAACATATCCAAGTTAGTTGACAACAAAATGTCGAAGGATTTGGAACTTAAAGGATGTTATAGGTCAAGGACTCAAGATCTTGATAGTCTTTGGATGAATGTACATTTAAATTTGTACAGTTATTGTTGATGTGGAGATAAATAATATTGGGTGTTTGTTCACATGGTTCTTTTTTTCCCCTTGTAATTAACATAAAAGACAGAGAGTGAACATCCATGTAAATAGATGGCATTTATGGAGTCATCATTTGGTTACATTTGCTTGATGATATGCTCCTAATTACCAAGATACATTATTCGATACATTGATCTGTTTGCTGCATTATTGCAATAAGCTTGAGTATGTCAGTCTAGTTATTTTAGCTTAATCTTGCCGACGAAGTTGGTTCTGAGACTTCCTAGGTAGAGATGGTCTTCAAATTCCAAAGGAGAGGTGAGAAATGGCACTACTTTCCCGCCGTCATCATCAAATTTTCTGATGATCTTGTTGCCATCAGCTGCCACATTAACCACCATTGATCTCTTACCGTCTCTTAATGAATCGGGAAGTTTTGGAAATTGAGCAACGATGTATTTAAGTATCGGCCATTTGTGTATAAACTCCAACCCCTTGGGCGCAATCTGCAAACAACACAACAAACAGATCAATAACATCTTGACACAAATTGTAAAGGGTATGCTCCAATTGAGTAGTTTCCTCACCGGAAGTAAAGCGATCCAAAAAGATCCGTCCGGTGCAAGATTGATATTATCAGGTGCACCAGGAAGGTTATCTATGAAAACTTCAAGCTTCCCTTTGTTTTCCCCCTCCAGCCAGTATTTAAGACATCGGAATCTGACGAACAATAACAAAACAGACGAATATCATTACCGTAGATCGAACAGGAACTCACTCTACCCTTGCCATTCATAACCAAATTGCAACTTGAGTAACATCTAAGAATACACATAGGAACACACATTATTGGTTCATGTTTCTGTGGTAGCTTAAAATTTTGCTTACTTCCATGATTCGCAGAACACAAGAAAATGTTGATCCCTGGAGAGAGCAACACCGTTGGGGAAGTAAAGACCATCAATAAGTATCGTCGTTTTCCCAGTGGAAGGATTGTACTTGAGCATCCGACCATTGGGCTTAGCTTCAAGGGTGTCGAGATACCAATTGTGGAGTCCAAATTTCGTGCTAGCATCACTGAAGTATATAGTACCATCTGTTGCTTCAACTACATCATCTGCAAAACTGTAACACAGATAGCATTTCACAGTCATAAGTAAATTCACATACCATCATATTTGCGCCGAATTGATTTGTACGTATATACAAAGAAAACAAAAGAGGTTGCATCACCTTATTTTGGAACCGTCAACTTCTGACGCAAGAACTGTTACTCCTTCTTCATTAACTTTCAATAAACCCTGCAGTGATTAACAAATTCTCGCTATGTTCTGATTTCGCACAATATTTTGAAGATGAACTGAATTTACGATGGGATCAGCCTGCAGATTTGAGTCAAGTATTTTACCTTATCTGCATCGCACACCAAAATATCACCTTCATTGGTAATTGACATAGTGATTCCTAGTAACGTGTCGCCACCTATGAATTTCCAATCTTCGCAAGTTCCATTGTTATGAATCTTTTTAATCCAACCATCTCTTGTAGCTGTGTAAATCACACCTTCTTTATCCAAAGCAATATCTTCCGGTTGTTTTAAGCATCCTTCGCCAAGTTTTATCACTCTCTATCAAATTCAAACATACATAAATAATAAGTTTTCCAGTGGCTTTGAGTCATCGAGGAATAGAATCGAAAAATGAAGATGATTATTACCTGCAAGTTGTTGTTCCACGGAATATCAGCACGAGACAGAACCGATGGAGGTAATTCAAGGATTTGTGGATAATCAATCGGAGAGTAGAGAAAAGTTTGAAGTAGAAATCCAACTAATACAACGCCTGTGAAGGCCAATAAGTAACGGTTTTGAATCATTGGAGACGCTCTTGAGATCGTGGTTACTGAAATTGGAACTGGATTGAAAAACCATGTACTAGTGCTTGATTTTTTGGTGGTAGTGATATTGATTGTGATGAGGATAAGGTGGGTATATATGGTTGAATGCATTAACTTGTGTACTTTTGTCTTACACTATGTCGCATACATCTCTTTCATTTAGATAAGAAAAATCCAAGGAGATGAGTAGTAAATGTGATGTTGGCCTTGTGAAGTGTTTTTAGGTGGAGTTGTCTTTGCATGACTTTAATTTGGTTGGAAATTATGGTGAATGGGTTGATTAGGTAAGGCTAGTGTCACGGCCCGCCCATTCTCCACATATTGGGCCGATCCATGACAAGAGTCTAGGTCCATAGGAAGAACCTAGAAGCTCTAGAA
>JAJJMC010030345.1:56471-70512 GCA_023531435.1 Papaver californicum
GGTGCTAGCCCCGGAGCATACAAGGCCGCGAAGGATTGGCAGCAACAGAGGGACTTCGCGCACGCCCAATTGATAAAACCGGCTAAGAAGATGAAGAAGTGGGCGGATAAGAAGAGGCGACATGTAGAGTTCCAAGCTGGCGATATGGTGTTTATCAAGCTCTTGCCCCAACAATTCAAGTATACTCGGCCGCTACACAAAGCCTTGCTACGCAAGTACGAAGGGCCGTTCGAAGTACTAGCCAAAGTGGGCAAAGCTTCCTACCGAGTCGAGCTCCCGACAAAGATGAAGATTCACCCCGTCTTCCATGTGACCAACTTAAAGGCGTTCAACAAGGATGAGGAAGACGAGAGCCGAGGAGTATCAACTCGCGCACCACCCATGATTGCGGCTTCCTTCGACAAAGCGATAGATGAGATATTAGCCGAACGAATAGTTCGAAGAAGGGGAGTGCCGCCATGCAAGGAATACTTAGTGAAATGGAAAGATGCATCCATACAAGAAGGAACGTGGGATCCCGAGGCGTCTCTATGGCAATTCAATGATGCGATCGACCAATTTCACAATCAAGCCGCCACGAGGACGTCGCGAGAATAGGTGGGGGAGAGTGTCACGGCCCGCCCATTCCCCACATATTGGGCCGACCCATGACAAGAGTCTAGGTCCATAGGAAGAACCTAGAAGCTCTAGAATATTCTTGGATAAGAATATTCCCTTGTATATTCCTTGTACATTCAAGATAGTGGTAGAATACTCTAGAATATTCCCATATTCTAGAACCCTCCATAGCATCTATATAAGGTGGGGAGCTCATTTGCTCATTTCATCCACCAACAATCTCTTAAGCAATTGTAACATTCTCTCTCTTAATCAAATACTCTCTTCCACTTAAAATCTCTAAGTCTCTTCTCTCGTTTGTGATCTTTTAGGCTTACTTGAAGAGTTCAAGTGCCGCACGGTCTAGTCTAAAATCTTAGCCCGTGACACTAGGCTTGTGTAATCTAGTACGTTTGGCTTAAATAGTGCAACCAACATGCACACTTCATGAAAGAGGAGGCTACTATTTTTTTTGTATAAGGGCCACCCAGTTAATGAGAGGTAGCCATTTGGTAGGGCTATAAATAATACCCGAAAATATTTGGTATGCCTTTACCTACCTGTACCCGTAAATTAAAAATAATACTTAAAACAACTAAATCTAATAAAATCTTATAATATTAAAATAAATATATTAAGAAAAATGAATGGAATACTTTAACTTGGAGGGTCAAGTCTCACCGACGAAAAAAAAATAAACAAAAATATCCTAGTCTGTTAATTTTTCAGTTGAGTTGAAATTTTTTTACATAGTTTTAGAGCATTTTTGCTTATTTTTGGGTCATTTTTTTTCTGTTAACAAACCCCAATTTAACTGAAAAACTAAGAGATTAAGGCATCTTTACTTATTTATTTTCGTCGGGGTAGAAATAAGAGTTGACCCCCTCTAAACTGGGGCATTCCAGTCCTAGACTAAAGATTAAAGAATCAAAAATAATATTTAAAATAACAATTAAATCTTATAACATTAGATGATAACCATTTAATTATTATTTTTTTTTGCTATCGTTTAATACTAGTTTTATTATTTTATTAATAATAGGTAGTTCACAATAAATTCGAAATTATTAATTAAACAACGTTAAAATAATGAAAAGAAGACATAGTCCGTTGGAAGCAGAAATAATGGGTTAAAAGCTATGAAGGTTGGGCTGTTACCTTGGCTGCACTCCATAGTTGAATATGACGTGAGAGAGGAAGGCTAATGATGGAGTAGAGGAGAGTAGAGGAGTAAGGTTTCACATGGAGTAGAGGAGTAAGGTTTCACATGGTTTTGAATCAATAAAGAAGGAAAAAATGCGGTATTCGTAGAGGAGAATTTCAGCTTTGGATTTTGCTCCTGTACATTTTTGAGAGGCGGACGACTAAGAAGACGTGAAGAAGAGGGATTCAAATACAGTAACATATTTCGATTATCGGTTTAATCCTTATTTTTCTTCTATTAATTTTTGTAGGTTTTAAGAAACTCTTTTTCATGTTCTAAATTAATTTATAATTAGGATTTAATGTTGAAACTACCTACAGTTTTAGATCAATTAAATTAAATATTTGATACAGACCATTATGATTTAAATAGATTAAATTTATGACTTTAAACAATTGTGTTGTCGTTTATGGTGCATGCTTGACCTATGGTTTTGATGTTCCATGTTTCTGGTATATACAGTTGTTATTCTAAAAATATATTTGTCTACTTATTTGATATTCCATGCTTAGGTAAATCTTTTGATGGAGTATACTTAGAATAGCCAAGTATTATTTGTAGATCTTTAATTAGTTTCCTTTTTCATGTTTAGGGCGTCCCAGCGATATTTGCGGCTCTAAATATTCATGAATTAAATAGTGGTGGATACTGAAAACCCTGATTACTATCTCTCTCTGCTTAATTATTTTTATTAGTTTAGTTTATTTATTATTTTGTTCGTAATTCTAAAAATCCAAAAATATTAATCTTAATTAGTTGATTAGAGATATTAATTGTAGTATTTTCCACGCTCTCTGTAGATTAAATATTTGATACAGATCATTATGATTTAAATAGATTAAATTTATGATTTTAAACAATTGTATTGTCGTTTATGGTGTATACTTGACCTATGGTTTTGATGTTCCATGTTTCTGGTATACAGTTGTTATTCTTAAAACGATTTTACGTCAATTACATCTCCTTATGTTCTAAACATACAGGACTACTCTATGTTCCGATCTCGGTACTATTAAATATTTTCTTTGGAAATTTCTAATCTTACTATATCATGGTTAAAAGTATAAGGGATAGAGAACTTACTTGGTTTAGATCAATAAATCCTCAATCCTCTATCGGCACCCTTCGCTTTAAAATCAGTCCTCTTCTTCTTCCACTTCTCTCTAGGTTCCAAAGGAAAAAGGTTCAGGTTCTTCCCAAAACATATCCCCCACTTACAAAACCCTAACTATCTATAAATACTCTAACTAGTTTTCCTATAATTCCTCCCACTTCTTTTCCCGCAAGAACACGTCAAGACCCACGACCAAAATTATAACTCCTAACTAACTAACTTAGGTTTAAAGCTTAAGACTATCTAATCCCAGGATAAGGGGTATTACAATCTTCCCCCCTAAACAGAAAAGTTTTCGTCCTCGAAAAGAATTAGCACTTACCACCGGTCCTTCACCATTCCGAGGCATGACAGCATACAACCGAGGTTGAGGCCCTCGTCCCTGTGGATGGTTCTTTCCTTGACGTCGTTCATCTTCTGCTATAGTTTTGCTCCTTTTTGGACAATGACGAGCCTTGTGTCCTGTTTCTTGGCAGTGATAACATGGGCCCCTAAATACGTATCCCTCTGTTCTCATTGGTTGAGGGGCTCGTACTATGGCACCAGTATTACCATTTCCTTCGTCTGTTCGAGGTTTCTTCTGATCCTGATTACCTTGGTGGAAATGACGTTTCTGACCACTAGCATTCCCATACTTATTCTCCATTTTTTCTGTACCCTTAATATCCACTCTGCTAACTTTCTTCTTCTTTGCCTCTTGAATCCTCAAGCAATGTGCCCTAGCACAATTCACAACCTTAGCATATGTATCAAAGCTGGGGTTTGCAATGATATGCAGAGCAATCCCACTGTTCAACCCACCCAAAAATCTCGCAATCCGATCTGCTTCTGTAGGCATAAGGTGAGCAGCAAAAAGTGAAAGTCGATCAAACTCACACTCATACTCTACAACCAACTGATCATCTCTCTGTCCTATAACCTCGAATTGTTTGATCATCTCCTGACGCTCGACAGGCGGGAAGTAATGCTCAAGAAAATGTTGTTTGAACTCTACCCACTGACACTCCAAGGCATTAACGGTTCTACTCATGGAATCCCACCAAGTTGCTGCATTTTCTTCCAGTTGAAACGCAGCCATTCTCTGCTTAAATGCTTCTGAACAGTCGAATTGAGATAATATCTTGTCCATTCTGTTGCACCATTGTTGTGCTTCGATTGTACCTCCCTTTCCACTGAATGTAGGTGGTTTCATCTTCAGAAACTCCTGGTAATACTGAACCCAAGACTTCCCATTTTGGTGTCTCTCATTGGGGAGTGGTTCATTCCTTGCTACAGTCTCTACATTCTCCCTTCCTTCACGTGGTCCAAGCCTCTGATCTAGCGCTGCTGTAATCGCATTGTTCATCATTGTTTGAAGATTCTCTAGAGTTATTACCTGAGGTTCGGCTTCACCTCCGTCAAACCGAATTGTCCTGGAACTACCAGAGGACCTAGTCCTACTACCAGACCTCGTATCATCCCTAGAACTATGGTTTTCCCCATAATGAGGATACTCTATACTCTCATCAACAGAAGTCTCGTTCAGATTCTCATCTCGACCACGAACTCGTCCTCGGCCTCTGCCACGACCTCGCCCAATAGCACCTCTAGGTCTACCGCGACCTCGAGTCTCATTGTTCCTATCTTCATCCATTCTTGAAAACGAAGAAAAACAAGGAACAATCAACACACAGTTTCATCGAAAGAAAAATAAAATCACCGTGCTCCTACAAATAACTTGTGCCTATGTGAAATAACAAGACCCTACACCCGCTCCCAAGGATTTTCCGTAACCAAAAGCTCTGATACCACTTTGTAATGCCCCACCTCATCATTCTAGGTCGGCCGCCCTAAAATAGAAGTGTGGCACTACCTATGGGATAAAAATAAACACACTCAAGCCTTCAAGCCAACAAATGTCAATCCGGCTATCATGTGGTGTTTTTGAAGAATGATAAAGTTTAAGAAAATCTTATAAAAATTGACGTGTAATATAAAATTAATCTGATAAAAGAGAGTCTCAAAAATAAAACAATAGTTCATCTTCGACATGCAGGTCGGATATTTAATTTAAAAGATAAAAGTATTACTTAAAGTAAAGAAGTCTAGATTTAAACGCAAGCTATAAAATGTTTAAACGTTTAAGCACCTTGAAGAAAAATAACGTAGCTTTCCGGGACAAGATCGTTCTACAAGTTAGGTCGCTCCGCGACTACCGTTCCCTGAAAAATAATAGTAAGTTGGGTCAGACCCCAACTTAAAGTAGATTCTCACACCCTTATACTCTATACGACTAATTCAGCGAAATAAGGTTCATGAAATGATTTCGTCGGATAGAAATAGGTTATAAAAGTGTCTCTTTGAAAGTAGTAAGGTCGATGACCTAAACAGAAATATAGACTTTTAAAATCATGACAAAATACAAAGGCACACAAACCATTTTATACAGAAGAAACGGAAAAACAGATTTCCCACCCACGAAACTAATCGACTTCCCCTCTTTATAATTTCATTCTCTAACCGTACGACGACACAAATCGACCCTTGTGTAATCCACTTAATTTCCTACAGCGTGTAGAAAATAAATGTTGTCGACCTCCCTTTCAAGATAATAGATCTGATGGAGGGAGATTTATGGAAAAGAAATTTATTATTTTATTATTATTTATATTTTATTAATGTTATTTTAGTAAAAAAATAATTAATTTTCGGATTTATTATTTAGGGTAATTTTAGAAGAGTCTAGAAGTTTATTTTAAGAGTTTTAATAAGTTAGAAAAGTTGCCTAAAGGTAGTAGATACCTTGGGAAATAAATTTATATGTTTTTGATAAGTTTAGGGTTTGTTTAGTAGGAGTTATCTATACAAAGAGCTCCAAAAACGAAAATTAGAGTTTGAGTCGGTTTAGGGGTTTTTTCATCCTTTCTTGACTAGCAAGTTAGGGTTTTCCCAAGTCTATAAATAGAGTCCTCTATGTATTATTTTTGGACAGTTGAATTTGATTAATAAGAATTATTTTCTTAAACTTGTTCAAGTTTAATCGATTATTGTTTACAGTCGGGAAACCGAAGTCTAAATAATTATCGTTGTTCATAGTCGATATTCCTAGGAATATTTGAAGTCTGAACAAAACCTCTCTTTTCTTTCTTTTCTTTATTATCCGCTGCATCAAGATCCATATCTTCTAGGCGACCCCTCGGTCATCGCCCAACAACTTCTGGGAGTCGAACCAACTACGAGTCTCAAACAAGTAACATACAAGCACAACGATCACTATTACTCCCCAGTGATATTTTGTTGTTCAACAATTACTCTCAATAACACAACAACTTTACTAGAACGTAATCATAATCATTTCTACTCAAAACGTAAAGCCTTTCTACTTGTTGCTTATCACCAATAACATCAGAAAATAACTATTGCAATACAGAGAACCCACCAAGATGGATTTTAACACAAAGCACACAACACCAAAAATGTGACAGTCGAACTTCAACACATAGGAATAAGAAAATGCTGCCAGCACTTTACAAAACAGGCTTTACGACTTCAATTTATAACAACAACATATATACGTACAAAACAAAATTGCTAACTAATACCTGTACACAGCATCACCCAAGAGTTAATCGCTACTAAAAGTAGAACTCCCATTTCTTAACGGTATGAAAATGCTGCCCGACACAAACTTTACATTTACTATGTATAACGACAGCACAAAGCTGTACACCAACATTACTATATATATCTACTATCTATATATATACACAGCACCAACCTTCCTAATTAATGGATGCCCAAAGCAATACACTAAGGTCACTTGTTACTAACAGGAACTCCTGTTTGAATTCCGTTTTTTTGCAAATTGTGTTGATTAGTTCCTATTCAAAGGCTACTTGTTACTAACATGATTAACATAACTAATCATAAATCAGGAATCATGAATATCAATCACGTAGCTTTAATAATTAACTAACACTAAAACACTTTAATGAAGTTATCAGAAAAATACCCAAAGATTTAGTGATTAACCCAATTAAACAGTAGTAAAAACCATGTTAAATTGCATATAAGACGAAAAAGAACACATTAAGCATCGTTCCATCGGTACACATGCACTATTATATCTTGAGTTAGTTTCATTAACGCATATGCATGGTTTAAGCGTTAAAACGATTTTACGTCAATTACATCTCTGTATGTTCTAAACATACAGGACTACCCTATGTTCCGATCTCGGTACTATTAAATATTTTCTTTAGAAATTTCTAATCTTACTATATCATGGTTAAAAGTATAAGGGATAGAGAACTTACTTGGTTTAGAGCAATAAATCCTCAATCCTCTATCGGCACCCTTCGCTTTAAAATCAGTCCTCTTCTTCTTCCACTTCTCTCTAGGTTCCAAAGGAAAAAGGTTCAGGTTCTTCCCAAAACATATCCCCCACTTACAAAACCCTAACTATCTATAAATACTCTAACTAGTTTTCCTATAATTCCTCCCACTTTTTTTCCCACAAGAACACGTCAAGACCCATGACCAAAATTATAACTCCTAACTAACTAATTTAGGTTTAAAGCTTAAGACTATCTAATCCCAGGATAAGGGGTATTACATCCCATATCACATTATTAGGATAAATATTTTAAAGAATCAAGGAGCATTAACTTCACAGATAAAATTTATTTTGATTCAAGATAAAATAAGAGGTACGATGTATAACAACATGTTCCTTAATTAGAATGTGATGAACGTAAAATTGGCTGTGAGAAAATTTTATTACTATGTTCATTTTATTATGTGATATAAAGTTATTAAAGTGTTTGTTAATAAAATAAAATTGAAATATTTTTTCTTTACTATAAAAATATTCTAAAATACGGCCAAAATTGGTAAGAAATAGCTGACCTTTCTTCGTGGTTTTGGGTCATCGAAGAATAGAATTGAAAAATGAAGATGATTATTACCTGCAAGTTGTTGTCTCAAGGAATATCAGCACGAGACAAAACCGATGGAGGTAATTCAAGAATTTGTGAATAATCAATCAATCGGAGAGTAGAGAAAAGTTTGAAGTAGAAATCCAACTAATACAACGCCTGTGAAGGCATATAAGTAACGGTTATGAATCATTGGAGACACTCTAGAGATCGTCTTAGTAAACTGTGGTGGTTACTCAATTTCTCATGTGAAAAATTCAATAAAAATTTGTGTCACTTAAGTTGAATTGGATGAAGAACCATGTACTAGTGCTTGATTTTCTGGTGGTACTGATATTGATGGTGATGAGGATATGGTGGGTATCCATTAACTTGTGTACTTTTGTCTTACTACTGTATCCGTAGAAATCCAAAGCCTGTTATTGCCCATTACAGTCTAAACAACCCTGTCTGGTGCCCATTTGAACATATACGACTCTTGTTCATTCTGTTTTATTATAACGGGTAGTTCATTCTAGTTTCCTTTTCAAGAGTTTTTGTCAAGTATTTCTAATAAAAAAACCAAAATTATTATATATTTTGTATTTTTTATTTTTATTTTTTTTTCTAATCTACATCTTCAAAAGATATTAGATTGTTTTAAACCATAGGTCATTCAATCTTTAAATTCTATACATAAATCGGATCAGTTATTATAAAAGGTTATATGTACAAATAACTCGTAGGCTACAGCCTATTTGGCATGCCTGGCCTAGACTAGTGAATGTAATGGGCTTTATCCAAGTTGTGAGCCTTCGAATGAATCTTTTACATGCCTATACAGATGACGGGCTTTTTACGATAGCTGAATTTTAGGCCCGTCTGGTCTGGCCTGGATTACAGAACGGGTCGGGCTGTTGGCCCAATTTATGCCCCTACATTTGGCTATGTAAATGGGTCCCTTTGTCAGGGACTAACCTATGAAGGGTTAGACTACCTTTGACTGTTTATTCACTAGATTACCTTTCATCAAAAAAAAACTAATCGAAAATGATATAAAATTGAATCTACACCACATCCATTTATTGGGAGAAATTGAATTAGTCAAGACCTGCATTATGATGCCGACGTTCCACTTGACTTTCAATTTTTAATGAAGGCTGGTATAGGGGCTCCCATATCAATAGACGGGCTCCCAGTTGAGCCGAGGTGACCTAATTTTATGATAAGGGATGTCCTAGGGGTAAAGTTAAATGTCCATTTTACCCTTTACCCAATAAAAAAAAAGACAAATTTATCCTTTAATTAAAATTTTTCATCTCCTCCATATCTTCTCCTTCTCCATTTTAATCAAATTTCTCAATCGAATCAAAATTTTATCGCCGATTAAACTCTCAATTTCGTGATGAAGAATACTAATAAATGTATAGAAAGTAGTAGTGATGACAATCCGGATAAAACTAAATTAAACTAACTAATTTGATGAAATCACGATTTGAAAGATTGATTTTTTGTTGTTCAGAGAAACTTACAGTTGGGTTTCATGTCGAACCCAACCGTAACACCAAGAACACCATTTTTGCCCAGATTTACGGTTGGGTTTTTAACCAAACCCAACCGTAACTAATTTGTTCTTCATATTACGGTTGGGTTATTAAACAAACCCAACTGTAACTTCAAATGTAGGAGATGAAGATTCAATTAAAATTTACGGTTAGGTTTTCAACCAAACCCAACCGTAACTAATCTTCAAACCCCAATTGTAAAATTAGATAAATATATTTTGAGATTTTTTTCATTTCTATCTTGTAGAGAATTGAAAGACGGAGCTAACCCAAAAAAAATGAGGTCAATCGGACATCGTATGAAGGAGTTATGATCAAAACGGTGACATTTTTATTTGTATCCAGGAAGAATTACGGTTGGGTTGGGTCAATAAACCCAACCGTAACTCTGGGCTCTTGAAGTCCAAAATGCTCAGAGTTACGGTTGGGTTTATTGGCACAACCCAACCGTAATTCTTCCTGGATACAAATAAAAATGTTACCGTTTTGATCATAACTCCTTCATACGATGTCCGATTGACCTCATTTTTTTTGGGTTAGCTCCGTCTTTCAATTCTCTACAAGATAGAAATGAAAAAAATCTCAAAATATATTTATCTAATTTTACAATTGGAGTTTAAAGATTTGTTACGGTTGGGTTTCAATGCAAAACCCAACCGTAACTATATCATGAAACATGCAACTAACATAATTAGTTACGGTTGGGTTTTTAGCC
Source organism: Papaver californicum (assembly GCA_023531435.1). NCBI lineage: Eukaryota > Viridiplantae > Streptophyta > Magnoliopsida > Ranunculales > Papaveraceae > Papaver > Papaver californicum. The sequence continues at coordinate 66,562 of JAJJMC010030345.1, forward strand.
AAACCCCAACCGTAAATTCTACTGATAACTCAAAATTTGGAATCTCTAATTTGTTGATTTTTCGGTTTTTGTGTGTTTGAATGACCCAATTTACCTACAATCTAGTTAAAATGGTTGAATAACTTCAAAATTTGGATTTTAAAACTCAAATTTGACCTTAAAAATCAATACTAAAAAGGATGAGTTACGGTTGGGTTTTAAGCCAAACCCAACCGTAACTATGTGTTCAAAGGGTGTTCATAGTGTTCTTGAGGTTACGGTTGGGTTTGGAGTCAAAACCCAACCGTAACTGAAGGTGTTCTTCGGTGTTCTTGGTGTTACGGTTGGGTTCGTAATGAAACCCAACCGTAACTGTCTCTGAATCACACAAAATCAAAATTTCAATTCGTGATTTCATCTAATTTGAGCCATAAAATGATCAAGATTTTAATCTAGAAAGACCTAAATGGTTACTATGGTTGATTGAATCAAAAACTAGGGTTTAAAAAAAAAACGAAATTTTTTTCTCACATTTCATCTAGTTTTTCATCCCCAAATCACAAATCAAAAAAAAAAAAAAAATTGATTTCAATTTGTGTTAGTCAAAGATTAAGTTTAATTAACCATGATTAGCTTAATTAAATTTTCACTAATTAAGGTAATTAACATATTAATGAAGGGTGATTTGGGTATTGTGAAAATATTATGGATAAGGGGTTTTTGAGTTTTACTTCATAGTGTCCCTATTTCGTCTTATTATTGGAGCCCCTCTATTAATATGGGAGCCCCTATATCAGCCTTCTTTTTAATTGAACAGTCAAGCAACACTATGATGTAGTCCCAAAAGAAACACGTGTTTGGCGCACCCAGCTGGGGTAACCTACCGCGTGCACTAGCTTTTGACGCATAATCAGCCTCTTTATAGGTTTTTTCTTTATAACTTCCAGGTCCCTCAACTTAATTCTTTGACCTACCAATTAGATATCATCCTGTAAAAAGAGCGAATGAACAATAAGGAGATATAGAATTCAAACATTTAGCTTTCCATGTTCAAAATAATCCCAACTTGTACCAAAAGACTTGAATATTCTTAAAGACTTATCGGAGTGACAGGAAATAACTCATCTAATAATTGAACCATCCCAACTTGTACCAAAAGACTTGAATATTCTTAATGACTTATCGGAGTGGCAGGAAATAACTCATCTAATAATTGAACCACTAGGTGATAGAGTGATAGTGGAAGTGATTAGTACTGGACTTGACTCCTCCACGTTCAAAATATAAATGGATTTAATACGTATGAAAGAAAGCCGCCAGGTTAGGTGTCCAATCATCTAGTTTCAAAATCGACGGTTTAAAAATACACTCATTATGTTAGTATGCACCCATACATATGATAATACGATTGTTAATGAGTTTGATTTGTTCTGAAAAAAATACTCACGCCGGAATGGACATAAGGGCACATAATTGTGTAGTCTAATTCATAATTATTGCTTATTCCATTTAGCTCATTTGATTGCAAATACAAACATATACGTACCATCCAGCTTATTATTCGGAAATGATAGTTTTTCAAAATTATTATCCTGATTAAGATAAAAATAATGGCCCACCTATATCTTTTATCCCAATAACAGGGGTTTAGATGAAGACTATTGGATACCCTATTTAAGAAAACTTTTAAGGAAACATGGGGGAAACTAGCATTTCCCCTTATTATTGACGACACCTGACTTTGTGGCTCATATGTCCCATATACTTCCATTGACCTTGTTAATTAAGTTGTCAGTTCATATACTTTTGGATTTTTCAAAGGATGATGCTTCACCGAAACAAGAAGAAAAATCTGTCGGTAAGTGATTGAGAAGTTTCTGGTCACCACAGCATGGTGCGTAAGCATAGATATGAGTATAAGTACAGCATTTAGATGCGTTTGATATGCAGTAAGAAAAATATCAAAATAATAAAATAACCATGGGGGCTTCACAGGTTCTCGTGAAGTTTCAGTGTTTCATCTTCTTATTACTATGGCTCCAAGGAGCATCTGCAGAAGTACCGACGACTGCTTCCCGGCCAATAGCCAAACCTGGTTGTCGAGATCGTTGTGGGAACGTCAGCATACCTTACCCGTTCGGTATTGGTGATGGTTGTTTTAGAGACAAATCCTTCAATTTAACATGTGATCTCCTGATTTCCTCCGAGCCCCAGTATTATGGCTTTAATATCTCAAAGATATCGGTAGACGACGGTGACATGACAACCAAGCTCTTTGTAGCCACCAAATGTTCGGATAATAACAAAGCAGGAAGTGCAAGTGCCTCTATAGGAAAAAAATTCACCTTCTCTAATACAAAAAACAAGTTCATAGCCATGGGTTGCAACACCCTCGCAAGTCTAACCATAAAAGGTGAAAAAGGTGATATATTTTTAATAAGTTCATCATACTGTAATACGAAGGAAGATATCACTGATGGGTCATGCACCGGTATTGGTTGTTCTGTGATCTCCTTTCCTCATAGACTATATTCTTATAACGCCACAGTTAACCGCTTGTATAAAACCTCTACGGAGAGATCCTCCACATGTAGTTATGCTTTTTTAATTGAAGAAAGTTCATTTAATTTTTCTTCGTCATATCTCAATGATCTCCAAAATCACGGGCCCGGACCTGTTAGCGTTCCTGTGGTAGCTGATTGGACTGTTGGTACTGAAACATGTCAAGAAGCTGTAAGAAATCTGACTAGCTATGCATGTGGTAATAACAGTGACTGCACATCTAGTAATGATCCTCCAGGTTATCGGTGTAGCTGTAAAAGGGGATATGCAGGAAATCCTTATCTTAACATTAGTAGTGGTGGTCATTGCCAAGGTACGTAATATTTAGTGATTATTACAGTATCTACAAATAATGATTTTATTAGTTCTCAAATTTACGCAACATTGTCATACTAATAACTCATATTGTTCTGTTTTTGTTGTTTTTTTTTTTATGCGGGATAGATATTGATGAATGCGCCGGTAATGATCTATGTGGAATAGGAGGTACTTGCAAGAATACGATGGGGGAGTACACATGTCAATGCAAAAACGGATACAAGAATACTGGCGGCCCGTCGACGGAATGCATTGCTCTGCCTCCGCCTCCTCGTAACCCTGATAAGCTTGTTGTTGGTAAGTAGTTGAAAAAATATTATATTTTTTCTGTCCTAATTTAATTGTAAAATAAAGTTTTTATTTAGTTCTTTATTATTCCGGCCCTCTATACCACGTACCAAAGCTGAATTTAAAACTAACAAATAAAATAAAATTGAAGGTAATATATAAGTGAAAATATTCTTTGTCCTTTTTTAATAGTGTAAAAATCTATTTTATTAAGTAAATTAAGACATATGATAAATGAGTCATTAGTTTCATTTGGTTTTCATATCACCATATATTTTGGGATTTGACCCCTTAACAAATTTCAATTTTCCAATACGATTTGAGATATTATTTTTTATCACTAGAACTTATTTATAAAATTTATTTTTTATCAAATTGTGTTTTGATTGCGGTAAACTCCAAATTTCATTTTCAGCTAAAAAGAGAATAAAGTTAATTTAAAGGTCAAAGGTTAGTTTTGTAATCAATTTCTATAATAAATAATTTTAGATTTTTGATATATATTAACTTTTTTTTTTGAAAAAGGTGGTTATATTAAAAGGTTATTTTTTACAAGCCTAGGAATAGAATGTACCATAATAACAAGTGAATTATTGTATCCCGGTGAAACAACTTGATTAACAGTTAACAGAATCATTGCTAAACACATCTCTGTCAGAAATTCTGGGATGATGTATCAAACGTTAGTTTTAAAAATATTCTATGCAAAATATGAGGCATCCATTTCATTGTTTTCAAATATTCTATGCAAAATCATCAATTAGGACTCAAGCTAGGAAACCCAAGAATTCTTCCGATAACAGA
>JAJJMC010030362.1:0-18262 GCA_023531435.1 Papaver californicum
TAAAGTAATTAAACGATAAGAGGGAACATAATCAAGCAAAAAAAAAAAGAATGAGGGGAAATGAATGTTGCCGTAAGAATATTCCAGAAATGGGGAAAGCGATAAGATGATGTTATTTCGTTTTTGTTTCTACAGAGATGGTCGGATAGATAATACAAAGAACAAGTGTGAATAATAGACATCATAAATTCATTTCACCGCAAAAGGGTTAAACAAACTTTAAGGCATTGAAACCCTGGGGCCTGGGAGCGTTTGCTTACTCGATATGTATATGAATCTCGCAGAAAAGAATCGCCGAATAGGAATTGTGATGCATTTCTTTGGCCAATCGCAACTGGTGTTTTTGTAATGATGAACACTGTGGATTCCATAGTATGGATACCTTGACAGGAAATGCCACATTAATGTTAAAAAGAGGTTGTATACTATGGGTGTGAAGTTGTGAAGGTCGAAGAGATAAATAATTTAACGCTCCAAGCGCTACATCATTTAACTCTAGTAAAGAATTGGTTGTGAATTGGGTAGTAAATAATTTCTCAAGCTATATGTTAAAAAGTAATATTACATAACAACATTTTTATTTGTAGGTCATTTTCATGTGATAAAAATCAATAAGAATAACACTTTCGACCTAACATTAAAATTCATTTGCAACAAGGTCTTACCTTCAATTAAAAATTAGGTGGAATAGTCTTTTATATCCCAAGTTGATGGGCTCAAAACCAAAATTTTTTCTTTAACCTTCTCGATTTATCCAAACTAAGTATAAGTTTTACGGTAAAATTAAACCTACAAAAAAATGTGAAAAAATTGTAGAAAATCGGAGTCTAGAGTCAACTCTTTAGCCAAAAATATGTTTAAGAATATTAGATTTTGATTTTCTAAGTCAGTGAATTGATTAGGTAATAGTGTTGCACACTCTTTGGCCGAAAAGGCTAGAAAAAATACTGATGATTTTGAATTTTATGAAAATATTCCTCCATACATTATGAATTTGGTTAAGAAGACTATCAGTTGATGGCCATCACTAGTTGATAGAATTATTATGTTTGAATTGGAAAAAATAAAATAATCCTAGCTATCTTTCAAGGTTTTGCGAACGAGCGTTGAAATTTAACCTAATGCGTCAATTCTCTTGATACCCATCGTATTATTTATCTAAGTTTTTAATATAACTAGATATGTATTAGAAATATTAGAAATATAACATATATTTAGATATTAGCTTATATAATTTCTAGTTAGATACTAGTATAATAATCGTCTTTAAGTAACATTGGGTTTTTTGAGGCCCATAGTCTAATGATCGGACGCTTTGGAAACCTCTACCATTAGGTTTGTTTTCTATGATCTATTCCAGTTGTTGAATTGACAACCTAGTTGCGAGAGGAAAGATCTCCACCATAAGACTTATATTTGTTAAATGTATCTAAATTGTTGGTAGCCATAACTTAATATATATCTTTTAATTATTAAAGCAAAATTTATTGATTAAAAAGAGGACATAAAAAGTTTATGTCACCTGATCGTTTTAGAAAAGTGGTAAAAATAGTTCGTTTACTGAGACTTGTAAAGATTCGTTTTAGACCTAATTTTGATTTAAACTAGAAAATAAGTAAAATATTTTAACAATATTTGGAGAAACTGGAACTCAGGATTCCACCAAAATCACTTCTGATTGATTTCTACAATGATTCTTTAACAATTATAGCTCTTTTATTGACTCTTTTTCTTTGCCAAAAGTGGATTTCTAAAACATTAACTGTAAATCATAAGCATGGCGCATCAAAAGCTCTTAAGTACCAGCATACACCATCAAACAAAATCACAACTAATTAGAAAAAAACCATAAATCAATTTAAAACCAATGCAAAAGTCATAAAAAATCAAATATAGTTACCATTCATTCATGAAATATGACTTCCTATATTGTCCCAGTGATGAGGTTTAGCTTCTCATAATAATCACTTGCTCAAAATAAGTGTTCCTAGCTCAAAAGTATTACAAGAGGATGAAAATAGAACAACACAGAGAATTTGCAAACATGTAATGGCGTTACAGATTAACTGTTACAGCTCAAGTTCAAGATAAACGTTGCAGATTGAAGATAAGCGTTGCAGATTGAAGATAAGCGTTGCAGTTGGGATGAAGAAACCGTGACAAAGTAGTTGAAGGAACCGTCGCATTATCTTGTGTTCTTCGTGTTCTTCAGCAGCAGCAGAACACTTATCTCCTGATTTTTTCTTCTAGCTCTGCTTTACGCTCTAAAGCTCCCCAAATCACTCCTCAAGCTTTTGCAAACCCCAAATAGCCTATTTGTACACAACCGAGCCCTCAAATCACTTCAGAATTTTTTTTTTCTCTCCAAAGTTTCGGTCCTGATTTTTTTCTTCGATCCAACCCCCTTTTTCCTCGATCCTTTTGTTATATATAGGTCTAGTAAAACATAATAGACAATCCTTAATCGATAAGGACTCAGAAAAATCTCCAAATCCCAACTGATTCGAATTTATCCAATTCAGGAAACAACTTTTATTTCCGGCAGCAACAAGGGTTTTCCAGCTATTTTCTCGGCATGAAATACTCCTCTCGACGTGTTGAAGCATGTTTTGGATGTTACTTCAATTAGATATATCATAAACCTCAAACAAATCCCTTTAAACCCGGTTTCCAAATTATCAGAAACTCTCTTACGCAAAGAAAATAACTCCTGCCAATTTCGGATTTTGAAAATGAAAGGGGGTGCCCCTATCCAAAAATGGGGTGCCTTTAGCAGTTACTCCTGGGTGCCTTTAATGATTTTTCTCGGGTGCTTTTATCACCTTTTGAGAAATTTTTCCGTAAATGTTTATTTTCCAAAAATACCTATAAACAAATAAAATAACCAAATAAGTACACAATCGAGCACCAATAATACAGAGAATTGAGAACAAATTAGACACAAAAATGTGTCTATCAAATACCCCCCAAACTTATTATTTTCTAGTCCTCGAGCAAATCTAATCTAGACAATTGAAATCTAACTCACTTTTGTAGGAATCACTACACTTAGCACGTGCAGCTAGCCGTTAAACTCCTAGGTGGCTCTAGAAGACGAGTGTTGTCTTGTGAGGGTTTATAAGAGGTATACCCAAAAAAACTTTACTACAAATTTTAGGTACTTGTGAACGATTGAGGGTAGACACTAAACATGCTATTTAGTTGGATACCAAATTCTTACGACTATGAGAATCATTACCCTATATGGATCCAATCGTTGTACACGAGTTTGCACTCAGCATACTAAAATTCATACAAGAATTCAAAACTATACTTAGATAGTCGTTCAACCACGATACTCAGAATATATCAACGTTCAATCACATGAATAGATTTAGAAGATGGATATAAATATGATGAAGTTTGCATATGTTGACTAAGGTGAATGGTGTTTTCCATATCTGTCTGAAGATCAGTGCCATGATGAATCCTAATGGGTTGAGATACGCTCCCACTGGTCTTAATCTTTATACTAATAACGTTTCAGTTGGTATATACAAGGGTCCCAGTGGTCGATTTATTGAAAATAAAACAATTATTTTTATATTATTAGATGTACTGACAACATGATTGGATCATTTGAATCCAATCGCATTCTCCTTATCAGCATCTTACATCATAGTTCACATGGATCCTGCGTTCCATGCTTGCTTAGGCGACGGAGGCAGGGAGAACACACACATATTGCTATCAAAGTGTCAATACTCGATTTTTATTTTTATTTTTATTTTTGGTCTGGATAATGGTCTAAAAAAAAACAATAATGGGGCTTGATCCCAAATATTCTACTTCATCCTGACGGCGATAACAAGGCGATATTAGTGGCCCACCAAATCACTTAGAGAACAAATAATTGTAAAAATAAAAACAGAAGGTGATATGGTCAAGATAGACTCCGAGATATGGTGACAACTATCATGTTATTTCTAACACCTTAGCTAGGCAAGGCATCCTTTTTTTGAATAAACCATTTAGCTGGGAACACCAATTCCTAAAAAAAAAGAGCTAAGTTTCCATCTACCTAGAATGGTTAGTGTCATCCTGAATTTTTCACAAGTTTCTAGACTTTGAAGTTTCATATTTCAACTTAAAAGTTTCTCTCTTACCCCCAAACTTAAATCTAACATTGTCTTCAATGTTCTAAAGATAAATGATTAAAAGCATGAACAAGGAGAAAATGTTACCAATCAAAGGAAAAGAGTTAAGGAAAGATATTACCGTGTCGCATGAGCATGTATTACCTCCCAAGAAGTGCTAAGTTTAAAGCTTCATCCAGACTAAGAAAGGACTAGTCACCTTAAAAAAAAAAATATAGCAATAGCCGGAACAATTGTGGGTCATCTGAACCAAATAATGCTATCCCAAATAAAAGGAAACTGCAACAAGCCAAGAAAATGAACAAACCGAGCACACCCTTATTTAGTTTTTTTTTAAGACAACTACATTTAGTTGTGGTTCAGGTTCAGGTTCTATCAAAGGGTCTAGATAAAATATTTGCATAGGCTGGATTTCCTCATATGCAGGATCAGGTTTTAGAGTCTGGAAAAACTCAACCAAGAACTTAGAAACACATAATAATAACCTGAATAATTATGGATCCTCAAAGTCAATCAGATTTGATTTACACAGTTGACTACTATGAAAATGGTGGTCATTCTTAAGCAAATGTGTCGATTCTATCCTAAAATAATTAGTCTTAGTCTCAAACTTAATAACTGACACATTCGAAACTCATACGTTCCCACATTTTAGTGGAAAAACAAAGTCAATCTTGGTATTATCGCCTGGGTAAACCACATAAACCATAGGATGAGTTTCTAACAACTGAATTTCGTTCTGGACATGATTAGGTTCAGGAAAATGCGTATGAAGATAATCTTGTCAAATGGTAGAGGGACATATGTGAAGTCCCACGTGAGGGATCTTTCTAAGAGTCAAAGGTAAAGTACAGGGAGAATGATAATCACCCCCAAACTTAGAATTTTCAGTGTCCTTGGATAGACTAGTCACAATTTCCCTAATTTCTAGATCGTCAGATTCCTGAAAGTGGTCAATTGCTTCTTCTAAGTTATAATCAGGTAGTGCATCCCTACTCATATTTAAAATCTCTACGAGTCTATCTTCTTTATCTAAGACTATTTTTTCTAAATCGTTGGATTCCAAAACAGTATTCTCAGGATAAACCCGTTCCTCTAAACCATCGATTTCGAAACAAGGAAATACTACGTCGTCTAAAACAGTGGTATCTAGTCAAATCCTTTTCCTTTTGAATAGGTGAATAATCATTAAAATTATTTAAATTTAAACCAGAAATAACACGATCATCATGAGCACAATTGGAGTGACAATTTCCTGATCAATCTGTCTGTATATTTCAAGTTCTTCACCAATATTATCCTCATCATCATAATAATATGAAGATGTTTGAACCTCGTCTAAATAAGTAGTGTTACCAATTATATCCTCGTCCTCTTGACTAGGTGAATAATTATCAAAGGTAGCATTATATTGGCAATGGAGATCATTTTAAGCAATACTATTCGTTACAAGACTCTCCTTCACATTTAATGCAAAAGTATTTGTATTCTCAGTTAACTGCTTGAGGGATTCTTCTAGAGAAAGAGTTTTACTACTATTTGTTCCCTTCACACTTAATACAAACCTATTTGTATTCTCGGTTAACTGCTTGAGGGATTCCTCTAGAGAAACAAATGGATCATAAGGAGTCCTAGATTGCAACTGGTTGAGGGAATCTTCTGGAGAAGGATTTGGGTCATCATAGGGAGTACTAGATCGCATCTGCTTTAGGGCATCTCTCCAAGAAAAAGAACTCAATTTTGCTCATTTTCATGTTCATATGACGGGTGTGTGCGCGAATAGTAATTGGGATCACCTTGGTATGAGAAATAACCTCCAAAAGGTTGGTGGTGGTCCCAACTCCTATCCACACTATGGTGATAGTACGGATAATGCCTATTTTGAAATTCAGTCGGACACTCATTGTATTGGTCCTCATAATACCAGTTCGACATTTTTTGACAAAAATTTCATAATATATTTACAAAAATAAAAATAAATCATAACTGGAAGGGGTTCTAAACAAACACAAACAAGGTCAACTCAACCAAATCAAACCTACTGAATCTAGCAAACAAAAAGTATGATGGCTCCACTTAGATTGTTTCTAGACAACTTCTAGTCTCCCCAAAAGCAACTAGTTATAGTTTTAGCAAACCTCGTTGGGACGATCCGAATTAGGTTAAGTCAATCGAGAGAAGTAGTATAAGCTTTATGGAGCTTGAATAACCCTACCTATTTGGCACGTTTCCCTGGGTTACAAGGCGACACAAATCAACTTAAAATAATCTTCCTGATCCTTGAGCTAGGCTAACAAAGTAACCAATACAATCCTTCTGAATGATTTTCCAATAAGCTCGTTACCCTATAGGTCTCTTTCTATTCAAATTTTAGGCTTAGGTTCGCGTAGGTTACGTGTTCCTAAATCGGGCAGAAAGGATACGGTGATGAAATCCGAACCCTTATCTTATATGGCCAATTTCTGCCCTTTACTAGAAAAAATTCCGTAACAGGTCCTCAACATATATGCATTACGAAGGAATATAGAAAACCCACTGACAGGGAATCATGGGTGGTCAGAGTCTTACCTCCAGTACTAGACGGGCAATGAACCGTTGAAGTCAACAAAGTCCAAAAGTCGGAAGTCCAAAAAGAAAAGAAAAATTACAAAAAGAATAAAAGATTTCCTAATAAAATTTTCTAAAAAGAAAAATAAATAAAACCCTAAAATTAAAATTAAATTAAAATTGACTAAAAAAATTTGTCTTATTTTCCGTTCTTTTCGTTTGTCCCAATCTCCAAGTTTTTAATCAATCTTTAAGCCCAAATATTTCTTTGATTCCAATTTCTTTTTGATCCAAAACCTGTAACACAAAGACAAATACCAAAAGGAAACGTAAAATAGAACAAATAAAAATAAATAAAAATAAAAATCTAATAAAAATAACTAACCTAAAAACAATTCCCAACAACGGAGCCAAAAACTTGGTCGTTTTAGAAAAGTGGTAAAAATAGTTCGTTCACTGAGACTTGTGAAGATTCATTTTAGACCTAATTTTGATTTAAACTAGCAAATAAGTAAAATATTTTAACAATATTTGGAGAAACTGGAACTCAGGATTCCACCAAAATCACTTCTGATTGATTTTTACAATGATTCTTTAACAATTATAACTTTTTTATTGACTCTGTTTTTTTGCCAAAAGTAGGTTTCTAAAACATTAATTGTAATCATAAGCATGGCGCATCAAAAGCTCTTAAGTCCCAGCATACACCATCAAACAAAATCACAACTAATTAGAAAAAATCATAAATCAATTTAAAACCAATGCAAAATCATAAAGAATCAAAAATAATTACCAGTCATTCATGAAATATGGCTTCCTCTATTGTCCCAGTGATGGGGTTTAGCTTGTCATAGTAATCACTTGCTCAAAATAGGTGTTCATAGATTAAAAGTATTACAAGAGGATGAAAATAAAACAACACAAAGAATTTGCAAACCTGTAATGGCGTTACAGATTAACTGTTACAGCTCAAGTTCAAGATAAACGTTGCAGATTGAAGATAAGCGTTGCAGTTGGGATGAAGACACCGTGACAGAGTAGTTGAAGGAACAGTCGCATTATCTTCTGTTCTTCGTGTTCTTCAGCAGCAGCAGAACATTTTTCTCCTGATATTTTCTTCTAGCTCTGCTTTACGCTCTAAAGCTCCCCAAATCACTCCTCAAGCTTTTGCAAACCCCAAATAGCCTATTTGTACACAACCGAGCCCTCAAATCTCTTTAGAATTTTTTTTTTCTCTCCAAAGTTTCGGTCCTGATTTTTTTCTTCGATCCAGCCCCCTTTTTCCTCGATCCTTTTGCTATATATAGGTCTAGTAAAACCTAATAGACAATCCTTAATAGATAAGTACTCAGAAAAATCTCCAAATCCCACTCTGATTCGAATTTATCCTATTCAAGAAAAAACTTTTATTTCCGGCAACAACAAGGGTTTTCCAGCTATTTTCTTGGCATGAAATACTCCTCTCGACGTGTTGAAGCATTTTTTGGATGTTACTTCAATTAGATATATCATAAACCTCAAACAAATCCCTTTAAACTCGGGTTTCCAAATTATCAGAAACTCTCTTACACGAAGAAAATAGCTCCCTCCAATTTCGGATTTTGAAAATGAAAGAGGATGCCCCATATTCAAAAATGGGGTGCATTTAGCAGTTTCTCCTGGGTGCCTTTAATGATTTTCTCGGGTGCTTTTATCACTTTTTGAACCAATTTTTTCGCAAATGTTTATTTCCCAAGAATACCTATAACACGTAAAATAACTCAATAAGTACACAATCGAACACCAGTAATACAGAGAATTGAGAACAAATTAGACACAAAAATGTGTCTATCAAATACCCCAAAACTTATTATTTGCTAGTCCTCGAGCAAATCTAATCTAGAAAATTAAAATCTAACTCACTTTCGTAGGAATCACGACTACACTTAGCACGTGCAGTTAGCCGTTAAACTCCTAGGTGGCCCTAGAAGACGAGTGTTGTCTTGTGAGGGTTTACAAGAGGTATACCCACAAAACCTTTACTACAAATTTTAACTACTTATGAACGATTGAGGGTAAACACTAAACACGTTATTTAGTTGGCTATCAAATTCTCCGGCTATGAGAATCATTACCCTATATGGATCCAATTGTTGTACACGAGTTTGCACTCAACATACTAAAATTCATACAAGAATTCAAAACTATACTTAGATAGTCGTTCAACCACGATATTCAGAATCTATCAAAGTTCAATCACATGAATAGATTTAGAATATGGATATAAATATGATGAAGTTTGCACATGTTGACTAAGGTGAACAGTGTTTCCCATATCTGTCTGAAGATCAGTGCCAGGATGAATCCTAATGGGTTGGGGTGCGCTCCCACTGGTCTTAATCCTTATACTAATATCGACTCAGCTGGTATATACAAGGGTCCCAGTTGTCGATTTATTGAAAATAAAACAAATATATTTATATTATTAGATGTACTGACAACATGATTGGATTATTTGAATCCTAGCGCATGCTCCTTATCTTCATCTTACATGATAGTTCTCATGGATCCTGTGTTCCACGCTTGCTTAGGCAACGGAGACAGGGATAACACACACATATTGCTATGAATATGCTAGATGTTTATGGATGTGTGCATAATTAATTAATTAATTATAAGTTTTTTTTTATTCTCGGTTCATTATTAATATTTATTCCGTCTTCCCATGTTATTGGATGATACTTTAAACTTGTTGGAGACCTCTTGTACTTTGCTTGTAGAAGTGCACTTAGCCAAGCATACTTTTGTGGATCTGGTTACATAAATCGAAGTGCTTAATATATCTCATGGAAATAATAAAAAGTTAAATCGTAACTCACAAGTTAAGAGGATCGGTTTTGAAAATTAGATTGCTCGTTCTCATGTTGTTTTTCCTATCCTTGTTGCAATATTGGAGAATCTCCCCAAAGCTACGCAAATCACTATCTGATCTTGCAATATAAACAATTTACATTAGCACAATTAAAATTTTTTAATAGCTGAGTTGGTCCAACTTGTTTAGATAACAACTTGAAGTCAGCTGATCCCATCAGTACGGAAGTAGGTGTTGTGATTCATCGGCGTAGAGTAAATATAAAAACAGCTATAGACATTTTAGAGCGTGTGCATTCTGCTAGAAGCATCAACTCCATCACCATAGTTGGTTCTTTCATGCTCTATAATTCCTAAAGCAGAGTCATTATCCACCTCTGGATTCTTCCCAACATCATTCTCAACTCCCTTTTTCACTTTAGGAACCCATATCTTCTTCAAAACTCTGTTTGAAGAATCCTTTAGGACATTTTCCATTCGAATATCCAAAAGTTGAGCATGATAAACATCCTGGAGGTTTCCAAGTTATTCCTCATGAACTTGAAACTCATTTCCTTAAAAGATACATGAACATATTCAGGATAATCAAAATTTATATCTATTTCTACACATACCCTAGCAAAAATCATTTTTGTTCTTTCAATTGTGTGTTTATCTGCTAGCAAAGGAACTCTAGATAGTGACGAATCCAAAACAATAATTCAATAGGGGCATGTTTTGTTCTTGAAGATCATAATCAAGAATATAGATAACAGATAACGAGAGTATATAAGATGATTCTGATGTTCGAAAAATAATCATATCATAAGAAATTATGTCCTTAACACATAAACACATTTAACTTAGTATTAATGTATATATTAAATATATTAAAATAATATAAACACGTTAATATGAATAAGTTTTAATGAATTTTTGAACATGCCCCCTAGTATTTGTCCCTTATCCTACACTTGTAATCCTACTGATACCTTTAACATATAGCACTTCATAGTTATAAAGATCAATTCAGTGCATAACAAATTTAAAGTATAAAACTTAAATCTAACTTACTCAATAGTCTTTCCAAGATTAAATTTTGGTTTGGGAATGAATTCCCTTGGCGTCTTTTGGTACTGCTCATTCACACGGTAATAATGCGTTTTACCGTTTCCCCAGCCTAAGAAAGGGAGAAAGTTTTCACCATACATATGGTTGTAGTTCTCAGCTTCTTCTTTGGTACTGCATCACTGCAGTGTTACTTTCAGTTTACTATTATTCATGGTACCGTCACGTGACGTTCGTATCTACCCTGTGTTTTTTCTTGCACCGATTTATAGGTTGAATAAGGTCGTTGTATCTAAGTATCACCTTGTCAACAAGGTTGTTATTTTGGGATGAAATTTTAGAATTAGGGTTAGGTTTTTTTATTGAATCTTTATTCTGAGGAGGACCCATTAGCAAAACAAGAGAGTAAGAACGTTTCTTGAATTGATTTGATACATAAAATAAAAGAATGATTGGGGTAACCACGTTTATGAGAATTCGTTACTGTGTTTGATAGAAAGATAGAGAAATAAAACCTGAGAGACTTGCAATATTGGTCATAACTCGAAAGATGTGATTGAGTATTACTGAATCGAATGAGTTACTTTCTTCTTCTTATAATTTGTAGATTACTTTTCAAATAGAATGGAAGTGGAATGATTTCTCTTGATACCTTGTTTAGCATTAAAACTGATTGATGAGATAAAGTTTATGTTTTCTTTCTGGAAACCTAATTTTGATATTCGAACAATGGAAAGAGATAAAAAGCACTTTGAAATAAGAATTGAACACTCTGATCGTGTTTTTATAGAAAGGGATTTTCTTGAAATGGTCACTTGAAAGATGGTATGAGCATCCCCATGGCCCCATATCTTATGTAGGTTCACAAATAACATGTGCTCCAACTGGTGCACCGTTGTACTAGTGCCTGCATAAGATTGCGTAGGTTCAGATTAGCCGCGTTCACCCATATCTTATGTAGGTTCAGATATACTCACACACCAAAAAAAAAAAACTCAGAAAAATACCATAACTGATGTTACATTATTTGTGTCAAACTCATATCAAAATTATGAGGCTGAGAGTATAATAACCTGTGAATACTCATCTACACTATCATCTTCATATCTTATTCATATTATGCAAAGTAAAGTTTTAGAAAATTCATATGCTGACAAGATATAGAAGAGATTTGATCAAGTCCCTTTGTGTTATTTTTATGTCTTTCCGTATCTGATTGTGTTTTCAAAGCTTCATCTTTCTGTTTCTCTTCTCGTAATTTTTCCTTCATTTCGGGGTTGATTTATGCGGTAGACAGTATACGTATGTAATTACATCTACCACAAAACAATAGATCCATAAGTTAACCTAAGAAACTTAATTTTAAAAACACCACCACCCATTTCGCATATATATCATTTTTGATTAACAGCAAACACCTAGCCATGTATAAAAATAAAAAAAAGATTCAAGAGAAGGATTCGACGGGATAATTATGACAAATAAAGAACACTAAACTGAACTCCTGAACAAATGGTAGAAAAAATACATATTTTAAATCTTGCAAATGAATAAGCAACAAGCAGATATGAGTCCAAAAACAGCTATACTGAACACATTCACCAGACGACCCCTGCTCAAACAAGTTCACCAAGTTCATTTTTAGAATCCAGCGGAAATATAAAAGCTTATCAATATATAATAATGTAAAAGCTTAACGTTTTTGTGAAACTAGGCGAACTCATCATGACCACCCAACATGAATTCAATAGAAAAAATTTAAATTATACATAACATCTAGCCCTTTTCCCAAAAAAATTTTGGCCCCTTTCCCAAAAATGCATTATACATATGTAATTACATCAAAAAAAAAAACAATAGATCCAAAATTAGCCCAAAATATGGAGAAAAAAAATCATTCCCATAACCTGATAATCAGAACAAAAACGTCACTACTCACTAAATTTCGCTTTTTCTTTTATATTAGATTCCTTGATAGAGACGAGTTATTGAATAAATTTTTGATGGTGGCGTGGGGGACAAATGATGTGTTGCCATTTGTCTCTCCTGTTATTTCCAACCATTTTTTGTTTCCAAAAACATAAAAGATACAGAATTACCCAATTTTATTTCTAAGATCAAACTTCCTTTATATTTTTGGAAACAAAATTAGTTAGAAACAGTTAATAGGAGAGACAAATAGCAAAATTTCATTTGTCCTCCACACCCCTATGGAATATTTTTGATAGCAAAATATTAATAAAAATATAAGACTAAGCTTTGTTTAATTTTACATCTTTTGACCCATTAAAGAAAAAAAAAATCAACTTTTCCATAAATATCCGCCCCCACGGCTCATGTAAAATGCCAAAATACCTATCGTAGCTCAACTGAATATCAAAAACAAGTGGAGTCTAGAGACCCCTCTTGTCCCTTTATGCCTCAGTCACTGGGTACACCAAACTGGTGCACATGTGTAAAATTGCTTACATATATCATGTAGGTTCACAAATACATATGCTCCAACTGGTGCACCAATGTACTAGTGCCTACATAATATTTTGTAGTTTTAAGAATAGTCGGATACACCAAAACCAAAATGTTTGGTATTACCACATGATTGTCTGTTTAGTAAGGAATTTTGTTGTTAACGGTTACTTGAAAGATGTTACGAGGATTCCTATGGCGCAAATAATAATTAACGGTAATGAGGAGTGATCTGGTTAATGTTTAGACCCTGATTTATACCACCTAGTCATGACTCTGTCTGTAGGTCGGGTTGATTACACTGTGGATCGAGAATTAGACTTCCACACTACGAGAGTATCATTCATTACAAGGCAATATTTCGTAAACCGGTAGAACTAGGGTTCGTAACCGTGGGACAATTTTTTTGTCATTTAATCATATATTTTATTAAAAAATAAAAAAAGATTACTCTAAATAATTTAAAAAAATATTTTGGAAAAAATATTTTGCATATCCTTAGATTTTTCGAAATCGGTAAATCTTGTTTCCAAACAAGGCCCTGGACATAATACTATAAACAGTGAGTCTTGTACTCTTAAAAACTCATCCTAAAATACACCTTTGTAGTGTGGAAAGCTAATCGTGAAGGAAGCAAGTAATCGGATTTAATTTGGGTGAAACTCATATTAACTTTGTTTAAAGTCTTTTTTGAGATCAAGAAGCTTCTGTAGTACGTTGGAGGGAAAACAACAATCGCATTACTTTAGTTTTCCTTTTTTATAGTTTGTGTTTAAGAACTAACGGCATAATAATCTCCAATAAATCAAACTTTATTTATTTGATGGTCTTTCTCTTTTGATATTTAGGTTTTTCCTCAAAATAAATAATAAATAAATAGAGAAAAATTTCCCATAAATAATACTCCCTCGTCCCCAACAAAGGTGACCTTTTTATTTAATTTTCCCCCTCCAAAGTCCAACGTTTACCTTTATCATTAAACAAAACCATATTTCTAAAATTATCCATTAGTTGATTATTTTAGTGGAAGAAATATATATAGTTTGATTGTCATGTTTATATTCATTACATAGGTGTTTTAAAATGTCTATCAATAGTATAAAGTTCGTAAATATCCGTGACATGGTTTCAGAAATATGTCATTTCTAAATTTTACTATTTGTTATCCATAAGGATATAATTGGAAAAAAAAAAACACCTAAAGTATTCTTCTCCCTTTCTTGTCTTAAGAATTGTGCAAACTCAAAATAGGTCTACTTGGTGGGACAGAGGGAGTACCATTTTAGAATTTTATGTAGATATAGACCAAATCCTGATTTTGACTCCTCTTCTATGGACATAACCTTTATCCAAATTTTTCTTTCAGATATTGAACGAATTATTGGAGAAATTTTTTGGCCCCGTTTCAGTAAAATACTCTACAAAGAAAAAACAAATCCATAAACCATATCCAAACTTTTTGAGTTAATTTAAAGAAGCCTGATATAGGGGCTCCAAAATCCTGGACGGGCTCCAATAATAAGACGAAATAGAGACAGTTTGAAGTAAAATTCAAAAACCCCTTATCCATAATATTTTCACAATACCCAAATCACCCCTGATTAATAATCTTAATTACATTAACTAGTTAAGATTAAATTAAGTTAATCATGATTAATTAAACATAATCTTTGACTTACTCAAATTGAATTCAATTTTATTTTTTTTGAATTTGTGTTTTGTGGGAAGAAAAACTAGATGAAATTTAAGAAAATTTTGTCATTTTTTTTAACCCCTTGATTTTGATTCAATCAACCATAGTAGCATTTAGATACCTCTAGATTAAACTCTTGATCTTTTTATGGCTCAAATTAGATGAAATCACGATTTGAAAGTTTGATTTTTTGTGATTCAGAGAAAGTTACGGTTGAGTTTCATGTCGAACCCAACCGTAACACCAAGAACATCCAGACTTACGGTTGGGTCTTGTTGAAAACCCAACCTAACTGGAAGAAAATGAAGAACACCATTTCAACACAGAGTTACGGTTGGGTTTTGCCTTAAAACCCAACCGTAACTCATCCTTTTGAGCATTGATTTTTGAGGTCAAATTTGAGTTTTAAAATCCAAATTTTGAAATTATTCAATCATTTTAACTAGATTGAAGGTAAATTGGGCCATTCAAACAAAGAAAAACCGAAAAACACACAAATTAGATAATCCAAATTTGTGTTATCCAGTAGAATTTACGGTTGGGTTTTGGCTTATAACCCAACCGTAACATATTCTGTTAATTTTTGTTACAATTTCATCATATAGTTAAGGTTGGGTTTTGCCTTGAAACCCAACCGTAAACAAGTTGTGGTGTTTGTACAAATTATTTTACGGTTGGGTTTAGTAATCGGACCCAACCGTAAAACTTACACTAAGCATTTCAGCATGATTTACGGTTGAATTTGAGTCCAAACCCAACCGTAAATTCTCCTGTTAACTTTTTTTTTTTATTTTCAATATACTCCAAATTGGGTTTAGAACACACCTTTTTAACTTATTCATTCTATTGTAATAGATTTAAAGTAGTACATTAAAGGAAAAAACAAAGGAAACAAAATACAATAGATCATTGCATGATTACACTTAAACACTTAAAGATAATGACGATAATCAAGCACCCGACTTGTTTCCATAATACGATAGCAATCTGTATGCTTGAACTCCTCCCCATGTTTGATTCTATATTGCTCCATAGCCAACACATGCTGAAAAAAACAAATCAATTATAAGTTTGAATTTTTAAAATCTCTTTTTAATGAACGATTTATTAATCGACAAACTTACTCTTTCCACACCGTTCTCGTCGGGATGTGCTTCGAATCTCATTTGCATTTCCAGTTTTAAGTTGTTCATTTGTTGATACAACGCCTGAAACCATCTCTTGATGGCTCTCCACGTCCTATGATTGTCATTCCCCTCTAATGCCGCAAACATTCGAAACACACGCTTCCACCAAGGATCAGTATCTTGATCCTCATGCCAATCTTCTTGTGAAACAACGTTGTTATTGTTGTTATAGAAGGCTCTATCGTAAGCATGCTCTACCATCGTATGCTACGCTCGAACAATTGCAACATCTTCATCATTCGTGTATGTAGTTACCATTTGTAGTGGTTGAAAGGGTATGGTGAGAATAAGTTGGAAAGTCTAGAATTATAATGAGAATGAAAGGGATAGAGAATAATGAGAAAGTGACAAGGAAAGGTTTCCTTTTATAGCCAAAAAATACCCAACGGCTAGATTTTCAAATAAAAAATCCGTTGGAATTGTCTACTTTAAGGAGACACAAATTCTGACAGTTTTGAGAATCCAGTAGAATTTACGGTTGGGTTCCGGCTTAAAACCCAACCGTAAGTTCTAGTGTTAGTACATATTTCATCATATAGTTACGGTTGGGTTTTGCCTTGAAACCCAACCGTAAGCTAGTTGTGGTGTTTGTACAATTTATTTTACGGTTGGGTTTAGTAATCGAACCCAACCGTAAAATTGAGTTTTTAGTAGGAATTGTAGTTACGGTTTGAGTCATCAAACCCAACCGTAAGTTGTAGTGTTAGTTTTAGTGCATATTTCATCATATAGTTACGGTTGGGTTTTACCTTGAAACCCAACCGTAAGCTAGTTGTGGTGTTTGTACAATTTATTTTACGGTTGAGTTTATTAATCGAACCCAACCGTAAAATTGAGTTTTTTAGTAGGAATTGTAGTTACGGTTGGGTTGAGTCATCGAACCCAACCGTAAGTTGTAGTGTTAGTTTTAGTGCATATTTCATCATATAGTTACAGTTGGGTTTTTCCTTGAAACCCAACCGTAAGCTAGTTGTGGTGTACAATTTATTTTACGGTTGGGTTTAGTAATCGAACCCAACCGTAAATTTGAGTTTTTTTAGTAGGAATTGTAGTTACGATTGGGTTGAGTCATCGAATCCAACCGTAAGAAGGAGTTTTTTTAAGAGAAAATTAGTTATGTTTAGGTTTAGTTCATTTTCTTATCAAATACCAGAGTTATTAAAAACCTTATTTTTAACATTAAAGGAAGAACTAAAGGAAACGAAATACAGTAGATCGTTAGATGATTACACTTAAACACTTAAACACTTAATCACTTAATCATAACGACGAAACTCAAGATAAAAACTTTGTTCCAAGATACGATAGCAATCCTTATGCGTAAACTCCTTCCCATATTTGATTTTATACTGCGCCCTAGCCATCACATGCTGAAAAAAATAAATCAATTATAAGTTTGATTTTTTTAAAACTCTTTTTTACGAACGATTTATTAATTGACACAACTTACTCTTTCCACATTGGGTTCGTCTGGAAATGCTTCAACTCTCATTTTCACTTCCAGTTTTAAGTTTTCCATTTCTTCATACAACGCCTCAAAGCGTCTCTTGATGGTTCTCCACGTCCTCCGATATCCATTCCCCTGTAATGCCACAAACATTTCAAACACACGCTCCCACCAAGAATCGTCCTCCTGACCGTCCATCCAATTTTCAGCTCTAACAACGTTGTTATTGTTGTTATAGAAGGCTCTCTCGTAAGCGTGCTCTATCATCGTAAGCCACCCTCGAACAATTGCAACATCTTCATCATTCGTGTATCGAACCATTTTTAATGGTTGAAAGGGTATGGTGAGAATGAGTTGGAAAGTCTAGAATTATAATGAGAATGAAAGGGATAGAGAATAATGAAAAAGTGACAAGGAAAGGTTTCCTTTTATAGCCAAAAAATACCCAACGACTAGATTTTCAAATAAAAAATCCATTGGAATTGTCTATTTTTGTCACTATTCAGGGATTATTTACGGTTGGGTTATCCAGAATACTCAACCGTAAAATCCAAATTAAGTTTACAATTGCAACTTGCACTTACGGTTGGGTTTTGCCATAAAAACCCAACCGTAATCAATCCCTTGGAGCATTAATTTTTAAGGTCGAATTTGGGTTTCCAAATTAAAATTTTGAACTTATTCAATCATTTTAACTAGATTGAAGGTAAATTGGGTCATTCAAATAAAGAAAAACCGAAAAACACACAAATTAGAAAAATCCAATTTTAAGTTATCCAGTAGAATTTACGGTTGGGTTTTGGCTTAGAACCCAACCGTAAATTCTAGTGATAGTTTTAGTCCATACGCTTTTACGGTTGGGTTTTGTAATGAAACCCAACCGTAACAA
>JAJJMC010030370.1:0-13647 GCA_023531435.1 Papaver californicum
CTCTCTCTCTCTCTCTCTCTCTCTCTCTCTCTCTCTCTCTCTCTCTCTCACGCACAAGCACACACTGTGTATAGAGGGATCTCCTTTTGACGTGCTATCTTATCCCAAAGGTAACTTCATTTGAGATCGTCTTGAATCTTTTTTCTTTGCTAGGTTGACCTTGAGTATCTGTTAGATCGTTATCCTCCCGAAGAGGAGATAAACTGGGGTGATGAACTCTCTCTAGGTGAGCAGCAAAGATTAGGGATGGCCAGGCTATTTTACCATAAACCCAAGTTTGCTATTCTCGATGAATGCACAAGTGCTGTTACTACTGACATGGAAGAACGTTTCTGTGCTAAAGTTCGGGCTATGGGGACATCATGCATAACTATATCACACCGCCCTGCACTCGTTGCTTTTCATGACATTGTTTTGTCTCTGGATGGGGAAGGAGGCTGGAGAGTTCACCATAAGAGGTTTGATTTCTGGGTTCTTGCATCTGTTCTTCATAGTGTTCATGGAATTTCAATTCTAAACTATCTTTACGACTATAGGGATGAATCTTCAGAGACTACTGAGGTTGAGAGCAATATGATAAAGTCATCTGATAAGCACCGCCAAAGTGATGCGATGACTGTTCAACGAGCCTTTGCACCCACTAAAAAGGTCTTAAGGGTTCACATTTCTTTGAAGCTTGTAATTTATAATGTATTACTTACACTGACATTTTTAGTTCTTTTACTGGCTGTTTTTGTGGTTCCTGTTTTTACCAGGATACTGCATTTACAGGTACCAAGGTACAATCCTATGTTCCAGAGGTATTGAGAAAATCTCCTATCTTAGATCACGAGGTTCCTTTGCCTGTGGTCCCCCAAATTAAAAACTCTCCAAGGGCATTGCCAGTAAGAGTTGCTGCAATGTTTAAAATATTGGTAAAGATCTAATGAACCTTTTCCATTACTTTTGGTAGCTATTGGTTGGAAGGATGGAGTCGTATAATACGTTTTATTGATCCATTTTAGTTTTTAAGTTTATCCGTAACACAATACCCAAGTATGCATTGGGCTTAAGATAGGAGTGCTCGAGATAATACTAACTCACTTCAAGTTAAGTGGGCATCAAATCTTTTTGGTGCGGGTTCATCTGTGCAGCACTTGAAGAAGCTCATACCACCTTTCTTCTTTCTTAGAAATAAAAATACAATAATATGTGTACAATAGGCATGTAACTACTAAAACAGCTTCACACTTCTGCTTCTTCATCCTTTTCTTCATTTTATGCATTATCGTCATTTAAGTGTATATCTACTGCAACTGCTTCTGCTTGGTTTTTCTCCTTTGCTGTTGATTTGCTGCTTTATTGTCATAATTCAACTGCACTTTAGTATTTGAATGCATGTATCGTAAAGAACCTGGCATGAAATGGTATGGGAGTTCTGTGTTCTCATGCCGTAAAATTAATCAATGCACACATATCTTTTGTATTAAAACAGTCTTTATTTACTGCTGCAACTTGTCTGGCTTAAAATTTAAAAACTCGGTGTAGTTTACCAAAAGGTATTATATTGACTGGATGTGGTCTGACTTGGCTCTGGTTTTCTTTACTCTGCATCATTCTAGGTACCTGCATTGCTTGATAAACAGGGGGCTCAACTTTTTGCGGTAGCTTTACTTGTTGTGTCGAGGACATGGATTTCAGACCGAATTGCTTCCTTGAACGGTAGTCCAGAGTTTATTATTTGTTGGTCTGATCTACTAGTGAAAGTGCAATATATTCTTTTTGCCTCTCTAATTAGTTCCTGTCACTTTTAATCTTACAGGAACCAGTGTAAAATACGTTCTTGAACAGGATAAGGCAGCCTTTATTCGATTAACTGGCATCAGTGTTCTTCAGAGTGCGGCATCATCAATAGTTGCTCCTTCCTTGAGGTAATTCAGGAGATCTGAACCTTCTTGGAGATTCCCAATGATCAAATCCTCCGGGAACCACATTAAAAATGAGAGGAAGTTTTGTTAGCATGGGGATTTCAGTTGTTGAACACTGTTTTGCTTAAATAGCACCACTAGCAACTTGCTTAGTTTCACAGGTGTCATGTTTTAGGCTTCTGGCGGAGTTGTTTACTTACGCGGAATAGTGGATTTGTAGTATTGGTTATTACAATGGGAAGAGGGATAAGTGTCTGGCATTCTGCCTTGGGTCGTCATTTACATACCTGAGGTGAAAGCATATAGTCTGGGTTTTATTAGATGTTATTCGATCTGTGTTTTTTGAGAGTTAAACTTTCTATTATTTGTTCAGGTATTTGACAGCCAGACTGGCACTTGGGTGGAGAATTTGTTTGACCCAACATTTGCTGAAAAACTACTTGAGAAAGAATGCTTTTTACAAGGTAATTGAGCAAGATTGTAGGATAAGTCAAACATATGAGAAGTCTCAAAGTCATTTAAAGTTAAATTTTACTTCAATAGAGACTGTTGTAAATATATATTATATTCTGGTCTCTCTCTCTCTACATTTATATATTCTTTTGGTTTGTATCAAGTATTAACATGCAATGAATGGATAGAATTTAGGATATTGAGCCAAATCTTAGATTTTCTTGCATACGAACTCTTGAGTTGGACTTCGATGTAAACCTATTCATCGTCAAACAACTCCTGGTTCCAAATATTTGTTAAACGGCATTCTTTTTCTCTCCAGGTATTCAACATGTCAGGAGAAAATGTTGATGCAGATCAGAGAATAACACGTGATGTGGAAAAGTTAACTTCTGATTTATCAAGTCTTGTCACTGGAATGGTCAAGCCTTCTGTCGATATACTCTGGTAAGTGCATTATGCTGATATTAATGCTATTTGTAATTTAATATTTTTTCAAGATTTTAATAGAGATCTAACTTTCCATGCTTCCTTGATGGTGGTAATGGATATTCTTAGGTTTACTTGGAGAATGAAATTGTTAACTGGCCAAAGAGGAGTTGCTATATTATATGCTTACATGTTACTTGGTCTGGGTTTTCTAAGGAGTGTAACACCTGAATTCGGTGACTTAGCAAGTCGAGAACAACAACTTGAAGGAACCTTCAGGTTATTTTAGGCATCTTTTATCTTATCATCTGAAAATATCATCGAACCACATGGTTTTGAAATCAATTTGCTGAACCATAACCACTTGAGAGATACACTGCCTAAAATCAGTTCCATTTTCTTTACTAGGTTCATGCATTCAAGACTACGTACCCATGCTGAATCTGTTGCATTCTTTGGCGGTGGTTCTCGAGAAAAAGCTGTAAGATACTTTTACTGTTGTAATCCGTAAGGAAGAATCCTGCGTCATCCTGCCCATATTTCAAAACTAATTGTATAGAGTTTGAATATATTACAACTATTGTCCTTGAGAAGAATAATTGAGCGATACACACTCATTTTCACCTTAAGTTTTGTTTCATATAATATCCTATAATCCTGTGCTGTGCTGGACTTGAATTCAGATCCGTCATCAGTGTTGGGACGGAGTCCACTTCAAATTGGTTTTGCTTACCATGATTGTCTTAAAATACTAGCCAATAGAAATTGACATTATTCTCCACTGCAGTTGCTTCTGAAATAGCATTTAGTACATTCAAATTTAAGCAATCTGAAAGTTAAAAATTAGCCTGCAAAGATCAACATGGCTGGAAACAGTTCAGATTCTTAATATTTGAACAAAAATCATGTAATGACTGAAGCTTCATGCCTTGTGGGCAGATTTCTAACTAACTATCACCTGTTCTTATAAGCACCTTCTATTGTTGTCTTTTGGATTCCTGCACTAATTAGTTGACTTGCACTTTAAAAATATTTTGGTCCTAAGGTTCATACCATGTGTACTGGTCTGAAGGGGTCATCCCTTTATCTTCTCTGTTTGTTGATATGAGGTCTATTAATTTGAGTATTTGACTGCTTATGTACTGTTTTGTGAACTTTTTGCCTTGTTCGTGTTGCATTTGGTCAGCCTTGTCATTATTTTCCTTCTGGTTCGTCTAGCATGAGTGGTTGTGTGAAGCTTTGTTGTATATGAATGTCTAGTCGTAACTACCCACTTGTAGTCTTTGAATACGGAACTATTCTTTCTCATTGTATATTTCACAACTTTCTTGGTCAGTGTAAATCACGTTTCGAGGTTTTTTTTAGTTCTTATATTTTGTAAGATTTGATTGTTTTTATTCATATTAGTTATTGCATATCTTAATCACTTGATAATTGACACCTGGAACAGATGGTCGATGCAAGATTCAGGGACCTTCTTAATCACTCTAAGCTACTTCTGAAGAAGAAGTGGCTCTTTGGTATACTAGATGATTTTGTCACAAAGCAGCTGCCGCACAATGTCACTTGGGGTTTGAGTTTGTTGTATGCCATGGACCACAAAGGAGATAGAGCATTGACATCTACACAAGGTATATAGCAAGTATTGCAATTTTTGTTGATTTTTAAATTAAGTTGTTTTGAGCTCCTCATCATGCCTAATTGCGCACAGGTGAGTTGGCACATGCTTTGCGGTTCCTAGCTTCTGTAGTGTCACAGAGCTTCCTAGCTTTCGGTGACATCCTAGAGTTGAATAGGAAATTTGTTGAACTTTCTGGTGGTATCAATCGGATCTTCGAGCTTGAAGAGCTACTTGACGCTTCTCAAAAAGGTAATTTATGAAAGCTTCCTGTTTAATTAGCAAAAGTATTCTGCAAGTTTTTTCATTGTGTGCCTTTCTATTTCCATATTTGGTCACTAGGGTCCACTAAATCCTTTTAACCACTCTTATCATGAATTCGGACTAGAATTGTTTTTGAATAATAAAAAGTCTATTTTTGTTTCTAGTCATAGTAGAGAAGTGTTGGGTAATCAACTTTTGGCCCGTGATCACTTAATTTAGTTGTTAACAAGATGGATTATTTAGACAGAAGCATTTTTCTGTAAGTGTTACATATGCTTTGGTTTGGATCATGGTAGAGGTTATCATGGTTAGTTACATGCGCATTGAACTTATGTTCTCTGCCTTCTCTTTTCCGATGATCACAATGAAAATTTTGAACTCACGTTAATTTATGTTTTGTGATACAGAGGTTTATCTACCTAGTTTTGCATCATCGTTAGAGATGAGTGAGGCAACTGTCGAACATGAGATATCTTTCTCTGAGGTTGATATAATAACTCCTGGCCAGAAATTGCTGGCTAGGAGCTTGACATGTGATATAACGCCAGGAAAAAGCCTTCTTCTTACTGGTCGGTGAATAGTATTATTTCATTCTCTGCTGGAGTTTGGATTTCTTCTCCTGTTATGATCTGATTTAATAACTCATTTAATTGAATCTCTTAGGTCCGAATGGTAGTGGAAAAAGTTCTGTTTTCAGAGTTCTTCGTGGTCTATGGCCCGTTGTCAGTGGAAAACTGACTAAACCTGGCCAAAGTGTGAATGAAAGGAATGGCTCAAGTTGTGGTGTATTTTATGTTCCTCAACGGCCATACACCTGCTTGGGAACTTTAAGGGACCAAATAATTTACCCGCTCTCTTATGAGGAAGCAGTGCTGAAGGCATTGCAAATGTCTGGAAGAGGTAATTAAAACAGAGCACTGAAGGTGAAAAGCTATTATTTTACTTTACTGTATCCGTGTAGAATGATTTATTGTTCAAACATACTGATCTCCTACACTGTAATATCTGGAGAACTTATTTGACCTTTATTGTCTGTATTTGTTCACTTATTGCTTTCTTCTGAGGGGCTGATGGTGTATTGTAGGTGAAAAATCTGAAGATGGTAGAAATGTGTTGAATGCGCGACTGAGATCTATTCTCGAGAATGTTAGATTAGTTTACCTTCTTGAAAGGGAGGAGGGAGGTTGGGATGCGGACCTTAGTTGGGAAGACATACTATCTCTTGGAGAACAACAAAGACTGGGCATGGTAATTCTTATTATCTAGTGAAAATTCTTCTCATCTGTTTTACCAAGACTTGAAAGGTTAATCATTTATGTTTTTAATCATTCTTATTTGGTCCGTGGATACTGGTCGTCCAGGCTCGCTTGTTCTTTCACAATCCTAAGTTTGGCATCCTCGACGAGTGCACAAAGTACGCCTCACAAATACCCCTTTTGTTCTCTGACAAAAAGGCTTAATTCTAGACTAATCATATTTTCTTTTCTTATTGCAGCGCCACCAGTATTGATGTTGAAGAACACCTATACAGGGTAGCAACTGATATGGGCATTACCGTTGTTACTTCTTCACAAGTAAGTACAACTGCTGTTTTTTTCTTCCTTTGGTTTATTTTTTTTTCAAGTCTAGGCAAACTATTATTCTCAAAAAGACCCTAAGTCTCGTTTTTGCGACCCTAAAAAATAGAGTTACATGTACAACAAGCATAAATGAGCAAATTTAGGTTGCCTCAGCTGGAAATTTAGGCTGCTCTTTTAAACTTGAGTTTACTAGTTAAATGGAATTTTGCCGAGGTATGTTAGGTCTGATTTGTTTGTTCTTTGCTTTTTCACCTCCTTGCAAACGACTATTATCTCAGAGACCCGCTCTTATACCATTCCATTCTATGGAGTTGCGGTTAATTGATGGTGAGGGAAAATGGGAGCTACGGTTGATCAAACATTAAGTTCTTCAAGATGTGACAAGGTTTCCGTTGCCTTCATAAAGCTGGACATTCTCTGGGCTAGCATTGTTGGCCATCTCCATGTGTGGTAGCCTTGATTGGCAGGTCCAACAAAGTTTTGCAACTTCCTTACAGGCTGATGATTTTTGTGTTGATTCCGTTGGGATATCATACTCGAACTAAAAAAGGAAGCTGGTCGCAACACTTGAAAGATTGTGACATGATTTGAATAATAAAGATGGAAGTATACAAACATGCCAATAGTTTGTAAGTAATATTAGAATGTTCTATGTACAGGCATTTACATGTCATTCAAAGCTGGCATGTCTGGACATTAACATAATGTAATTCTTAATTTGTTCTTTTATCCGTCAAATAAAATAAAAGAAATTTAGGGCACCATAGTCTTTTATCATTGTTTCAGCACGCGGTGAATTTGTTCTTTTAGTCTTAACTCTTTGAGTTAGGATTGTTTTAACTGTATTATTTGTACCATCTGTCTAATTTGAAAACCTTATTCCCTCTGTTTACTTGTTCTTGTTTTTCTGCTTGGAAATTAACTCCCAGGAGATGGATGTTAGGCTCACCATTTGCGGAGCACAATTGCTGATCACAGTGATGTAGTAGCTGACAATCAGTGAGATGGACTACTAACTAACAAGAAAAGGCTTTCTGCCCCCAAAGTTTGTTTTCCCCCAATAAGATGCAGGTCAGAAGATATCAAATCTGAGGATAACAAACAGAAGACAGAAATAAATAAAAATTCCGAAAATCGAAAAGTAGTGATAGAGAGAGATAGAGAATAATATTTGAGTGATCTGGTGGATTCGGATGCGGTACCAAAACCCTACTTCTTCTTCTACTCGTCTCTCTATTCTTCTTTCTGTGTTTTTTCCAGAAAAGAAAATCTAGAATTTGGTTAATTTTCGAATCTTAAAAATAATAATAAGTGTCTGTGAATAGTTCATAAGATTTGAGGTTTTAAGAACTCCCCACTTGCGGAAGATCTGCGTGTTACACTAGAGGGGAGCTAGGGAGATATGGCGGATTCAGAAAGGAAAATCGTGGAAGAAGTATCAGGAGTTAGTGAATTAGCAAAGGAGTTACAAGATTCAGCATCAACCTTGATTTCAAAAAGTACGCATGAAGAACAATCTATTAGACAACGAGCTGTAGCTATTAGTTCTAATATTCGACAGCTTCATTCTTCCATTGCTTCTGCTGTTCAAAATGGAATTATTGATCACAAAGATGCTGAAAAGGTATTGTTTTCATCATAGATCTCACTTTGATAAAGCTGCATGTTATGCTTTGTGGTATTGAATCTTACCTGATTGTTGATTTCAGGATGTATTTTGGGGATGTTTCTTGTTGATTGGTTCTGATTTTATTTTACTTTGTTTATAAGCTGGACGAAGAATTGTATAGAGCGAAATGCCTTTTGAATGATGGAGATGTTGCGTCGTTTCTTCCCATCAAACAACATGGTGATTTCACTTTCTCTGTAGCTTGGTCTTGCTCAATCTATTGTTATTGGTTTATTTTTTTTATTTTTGTTAATCTAATGGAACTGCATGTGGTGATAGGTGGTTTTCTGAGGATCTTTCTTGGACCCATATGTGTACGTGCAAACAAGAAAGATGTTCAATTGAAAGTTAAAGAGGAATACAATAGTTATAGAGTATGTTTCTTACTGCATTTTTTCTTGCATTTTGTTTTGTTTTGTTTTGTTTTGCAAAAGCTTGTTTTACTCATTGATGGTAGAATAATTAACATCCACAAGTAGAATTTACTTTGCATTTCAAAGTTAAATGGTGAACAGGAAAGAAAGCAATCTGCCCTTTTACTTATGGTGCATCTTGAGCAGGGTATTTGATGATTATAATTTGATTTAAAATGCAAAATTTATGAGTGTGTAAACAAATGATGCCAAGGAACATATCTCCAGTTAGAGCGTAGCAGAGATTAGCAGAATTTTGGATGGTTTTCTGGAAAGAAAGGATGAGTGAAATGAGACTAAATTAAATTATGGTTAGTTTCAGGGTATGATAAATAATGCTTGATGGAAAGCTTTTGAGTGTGTACAAAACCTCATGTGTGAGAAGGGTAGCTTCGGTGCAATCTGAAATTGTGGAAGGTGACATTTATGTCCTCAGATGACTCGATTTGAGGTCTAGAGGAAGACTTTAAAAACACCTACGCAAATAGCATGAATCTATAGAGGTATGGATATTGGTGGTGAAACACGATTCAACTTCTCCTATGCTAAAAGTAACTGTTAATATACATAACTAATATTTTTCTGGAGGAGCTACAGTTTTCGTAGCTAGAAATGTGGGTTGAATGAAAAAAGAAACAATGACGATGATGCGTCTTGGTTCTTCACGTATTGAAATCAAAGATTAGTTGTATGAGTCTTTGCCAAATGGTCATCGGCTGGAACGTGAATCTGGTTATATATTGATGCAATTCTGTTGGCAAATCTTAATGAACGCTTCAATAGAAAAGACCATCTCCTTAGTTGGAGAGTGAATATTAGGAGTCATCTTTTAGAAAGGTAAAGTTGTTTCAAGAACCATTTCTATGGGATAGCATATAATAGAACTGCTGCTAGGAGTAGAGTTTCTGGTAGTATTGTTGGAGTTGTGTCTCGAATCCCTTTGTATTACCAAAGAAAGCTCTATAGGTAGCACTCTGTAATTCAAAGGAATCCCGTTAGTGCATTATGTCTGTGATCATTTCAGTAGTTGTTGATAGCAGAGTTGTCGGGGATAATTTTGTTGAGCAACTTTTCTGTTTTACTGTGTACTCCAAACCTTTGTAATGTTCGTCTTTCCAGAACCTGTCTGTATTTGTCTGTTAAATGCAAAGATTTCTTTTTATAATCCTCAATGATGATCGCAAACAATGGATATTGTTTTTGTTATGTGTGAAGCTTTAATAGGTTACGGTGAATGACCACTATCCTTTATTGTTTTTTCTTCTGAAATTGCAGTATGCTTGTTTTGGGGTTTCTGGTTTCCATTTCCAGTCTTTTCATATTTTCAAGGTATATGATCAATAACACTGTCTCTTTTTAAACAGGATAGAACGGCGTTTATGTTTCTTCTGTTCCCATCTGCTTTACTACTACTAAGGGCATATGTCTGGAGTGGGTGCCTGCCAACATTACCAGTTCAGCTCTACCAGGTACCATAAGTTGTGCCTGCATAGTTCTTCATTGCATACTAAATATTTGATCTGAATTGGTAGTGTTATGTAAAATGTACTGATGATGTCAATTTTTTTTTTATGATCTATGATGTCAATATTTACTATACCACTGTTTCAGGCCTGGCTTTTGTTTCTCTATACAAGTTTGGCTTTGCGTGAGAACATATTGAGAGTGAATGGAAGTGATATTCGTGCATGGTAATTGGATACAAGGCGGAAGGTATTCTGGGAAGTGGCTTCGCCCTTAGAAGGCTACAGTGGCAGTGGTTTTCCAACTATGTGGGCTTATGGTTTTTAGATCAATTTTTGGCGCCGGACCTTCCGTATTTGACATATCTAGCGTACAGGTCCAAATTATCCTTAATGCTCTTTCAGACTTTCATGCACTGGGCTCTAGCCTCTTCGCACATGGAGCAGAGCTCAGCTTGCCGCTTGGTGAAGGTTAT
This sequence comes from Papaver californicum, assembly GCA_023531435.1. Lineage (NCBI taxonomy): Eukaryota > Viridiplantae > Streptophyta > Magnoliopsida > Ranunculales > Papaveraceae > Papaver > Papaver californicum. Next base: position 10,273 of record JAJJMC010030370.1, read on the forward strand.
TACTGCTGAAATATTTACTGCACATGGAGGAATAAAGTGGTGAAGCAAATGGATCTTCTTTTGGTCCTGCAACATCAGCACCACATGTGAAGACACTGTCACTGTTGGCTTCGGAGTCTTAAGCGACTTCCCTAAAGACCAAGCGTCTTGTTTATACTCTTTTCATTCTATTGAATCTGCCCAAATACCCAATAGAGAAGATGGTATACACTCAAAGTGCCTATTATGTTCTTGTAGGTGGATATATCATCACTATTGTGCTATGATGATGGCGCTTGTCAGTCTCACATGGGAGATTAAAGGTCAGCCTGATTGTTCACAGAAGCAGGTCAGTGTTCCTCCAATAGAAATAGATCAGATTTGAGTTTATTTCCTTATGAGGATTCCTGATCCTTATGGTTTAAGCAGAGAGGTGTCCAACTTTTCCTTCAATGGGCAATAATGCAAGGAGTTGCGATGCTACTACAAAATAGGTATCAGCGCCAGAGACTGTATACTCGTATTGCGTTGGGAAAGGTACTGGTTTATGATTGAGTGCTGCACCTTAGGTTTTATAATCATTCTAGGTGTTCTGTTTGTGTCAGTTTATGCCTCATGTCTTGTTTCTTCCCAAAACAATGTCTTCAGTTAGCTGTCACCAGCTCTTTAGGAACCTACTTACCTATATCTTTTTTTAACATGTTTGATAAGTGTGGCCTCACTTGTTTAACTTTCTTATAATTTGCAACGAAATGGATGCCATTTGTGGGCCCTTTCAGCAAACACATTCATACAGGTCGTTAACTATGGTGTTCCCGGTTTGTTCTTATTCGTATGAACTTTGTCTTACTTGCGTTCTTTACCATTTGCAGGCAAAAAGAATGGATGTGGTGTGGGGAGAAACTGCTGGTGTAGATGGTCAATTGTGGCTGTTATGCCCCATACTTTTCATTCTACAGGTGATTTAAGTTGTTACTCAGCAGCGGATTTTATATATCCTTAGCTTGAAGCACAATAGCTTAATAGTGTGGTGGTAGTATAGAAATATTATTTGAAGGAACACGAGTTAAGTCATGTTCACATCTGATTGGTCGTCTGGTTCTTGGCTTCTTTCAGGGGTTTGAAGCATATGTTGGACTATTGCTACTTAAGACTGCAATGGTTGGTGTTGTCTCTGAGTGGCAGGTAAGAGTTAGTTTAGATTCACGCATGCTATCATCTCCTTCATTTCATATAACAACGGTGCATTCATACAAGTTCTTATTTGCTTATGATTAAAGGTAATAGTTTGTGGGATCCTCCTGGTGTTAATGGCGGTTGGCAACTTTGCCAACACAGTACAAACTTTGATGGCAAAATCAAGGTTTAAGGCAAAAATGAAGAAAAGCAAGAGCAAGCAGGAGTTAGAAGGCTCTCTCAAGGATTCGAGATTATAATCCGCAATACCCAAGAGAATATCTCAACGTTCTGTTTGTTAGTCGGCTTGATCATCTATACCTTGTGAAATATGTTGTATTACGTCGGTTTCTTTCCAAGTTTTGTCCCACCAAGTTGATTTCTCATACTGTTACAGAGATGCCTTAGCTCGATGATTTATTAGTTCTTGCAAATTGCTGACTAGGTAGCATGAGAAGTTTTCCCTCCGCGTAGACCAGTTAACCCAGTATGGCGGGTCTTCTATAGCCCAATGAATGGAAGATGCACGTACTTACTTTGGTAGTCTGGTTTGAGTTAAATCAAATCCGTAGTGCAGGCCAAGAAGATGTAGAGCAGGCAATATTACAATAAACTGATAAAGAAATTTCAAGAAAGAGACAGTTAATATGAGTGTGTTGTGTAGAAGCACAATGTCCCTGCATTCGCATACATTTTTGTGAAAAAAATCGGAAACTGGATGCATCTATGTGCCTATCCTTGTGATGCAGCACCTTATGAATGACTTTTTGGTATGTATGTATGTATGTATGGTGGTATCTTTATTATTCGGTAAGCCTTTAATCCAGTTAACCCAGTATGACGGGGATTTAATCTTGTATAACCCAATGAGCCGAAGAGCTAGGTTCGCGGATGCAAGTGGTTATCAAATATTGGAAGCTGTGCAAGCATACATTGGTAGTCTGATTTCAGTTAAATCAGAAACTTCAAGGAGACGTTTGATGGGAGGCTGTTTTGTAGAAGCACTATGTCCCTGTATACATCTTTTTGGCAAAAGAAGCAAAAAACTACATCCATCTCTGTATACCCATCCTTAATGGATGACTTTTTGGTTTGTTATCGTTTATCAACTCACCCTATGTTAATTTATGGAATGTATGTTACCTTTGTTCTTCTCACTGTATAAAGTGTAGTTCTACTTTCATAGACTCGTTAACATCTCCATGCTTACCCTAAAACATGTTACCAACTTGAAATCAACCACCATCAGGTTATGGGACAGTATGACCTACTACTATTCTCATATTGTCTTGGTTTCTTGTTAAGCCGCTTCAAAACAAGTCTCGTTGTAGTTTTTTACCCTGACAATAATATATGGAATCCCGACATACACCCCAAAATCTTTTTCTTTTTCTTTGGCTCCCAACTTGAACTAAGTTATAAAGAAGCTTCACTATGGCCAGCCTGCGTATTTTCCTCTTTCGTCCTTCTTTTTATTTGGATTGAAATAAAACTGAAAACAGAAATGAAATTAGATGGAAACTCAAACTACTTATACCTAACTCATGTTTTGTTTTTTCTAACTTGTACATGAATACACAACTCTGATTTAAATGGACATTTGAAAATTAAAAACAAGGGATAAAAATTAAAAATAGTAAATCCCTTTTGATCTCAATCCAAATCAAATCCAAATTCATGATAAAAGAGGAGTTAATTGTGACTGATGATGATTAGCTATAATTTCAGGAGGAGGTACCACACTAACATCAACAACACAACTGAAACTCACATCATCTTCTTCTTCTTCATCAACATCATCAGCAGCGTTGACACAATCATAATAAAGAGATCTAACAACTAAATCAAGTTGATCTTCTAAATATCTCTGTAACAACCTTCCTTCCTCTTGATTTTCTTCTTCGTCAGCAGCAATAGGATCAATACTTGTTGGATTTATCTCTTGAATACCATTTTCATCAATTTTAGTGTATTTAAAACGTTTATAACAGAGATGGATGATACAAAGCCAAGGGAAAATAAAGCAAAGAATAGGTATGAGGAATGGTGAACAAAGAATCAGAAATATTAATCTTCTTCGTTTTCTTCTCCACCAACTCATTCTCATAATCATTGTTTGGGCAGAAATTTTCACACCCAAAACAACCAAAATCATCACTCAAATTAACAAAAGAAAAGAAGAAATTGCACACAGGATTTAACGTGGTTCAGCCCTTAATG